>ML835603.1:0-10905 GCA_009831015.1 Picea engelmannii | reverse complement strand
TAGAAGTAGAACCTTCTAAGAAGTCCTCTTACATTTATTATATCTAACTACCATAGTGAGCCTTATTTAATAATATAGTGGACCTAGTCCACCTTACATTGAATGACCTCCACTATTATCACTATGGGCCCTCTAGGCCCCCCCACTACCTCTCTAGCTACCTTACAAGTTGTCTCTTGTTCTGTTGTGACTTATAAAAAGATGATTCTGATAAATTAATGTTGAGGTCTTTTGTCAACTTTGGAGAGTGTGTATATATATATAGACACGTGGTTATACTCCCAATTAATCATTCATATCAATTTTGATTGAATATATACATGTATATATATATTCAATCAAAATTGATATGAATGATTAATTGGGAGTATAACCACGTGTCAAAGATGGTGCTCTCTACACCTGAAAGCGAGGAGTACATTGATAAAATAACAATATTCTCTCCAATGCCTTCAAGAGGAGTGCATATTCTACAAATGGTTAGTGGTCAACTAAAACCACCATAGACATTGATGAAATTGGTTAGTGGTTAACCAACAAAACCACTAGATACACTCTTGAACCATTGGAAAACAAAAGGATCCAAAACCTAAGGCCTGGATCCCTTCAACAATATTCTCACCTCACACTTGATAGGGAGGATATCGAATATCAATTATGATAGTTATGTTTCAAGGTTCAAAGTCCTATCAATCACAAAATTCAATTATCATTTGGGAATTCCAGCATAACAACTTGTCTCCTCAACATGTTATCTACAATCAAATCAACTATTCATTGAGATCTGATCGACACCTGATTATGTCTAAATTTAGAGAACAACTTAGTGATTGTATTTATTCATTGATAGTAGAATGGTGTTCCTATTTGTTCACCAAATTACACGGAGAATGTTTAGACATGACAGGTCTTCACTTCCATAAATTCTACTCTCTTTCAAAGTTCATTCTAGATGAACTAGTCAACATCCATATTAGCAATTTTTCAGGCATATCTTCATCGAAGCTCAATTCAAAAGTTTCAGATTGAAGACGATACCAGTTTATGCACTAGTTATTGTTTCCTTACTGTACAATTATTTATACTTGTGATTTTTTTGGGGGAGGAATGTTTGACTGTGAGTCCCTAGACAATCACAAAGTCTGAGACCACCTTCTTATGAGTTCTCATCCTTATCTACTGATTAGGTGTTGTCATTATCCATTGAAGAGTTGTTAGTGAGGTCTAGATCTAGAAGTGGTCAAATTCATATACTATAAATTGATATCATAAGATGAATACAAATGTAGAATATGGCTTAAATCATTTTCTATCTAGTTATTGTCTTTTGTTGTTTTATGTTCTATTTCTTAACAATATCATCATCACTATCAACATTATTCAAAAAATTAACCAAAATACACCTTTTAAAAAAACCCTTTAAAAAAATATTAAATTAACATTGAAAAAGTTAAAAAGATGCAATATAAACAAAATTGATAATATTCATAATACCATTAAAACCCCCCCAAAAAAACACCTGCTAAATCACCGCTATTCCTTACCAAAATCACATCCATAACTTCATAAAACAAAATTGGTAATATTCATAATACCATTAAAAAACAAAAAAAAAAATCACCCCATATTCCTTACCAAAATCACATCCATGACTTCATAAAACAAAATTGATAATATTCATAATACCATTAAAAAAACAAAAACTACCAAAATCACATCCATGACTTCATAAAACAAAATTGATAATATTCATAATACCATTAAAAAAACAAAAACAAAAAAACACCTGCTAAATCACCCCCTATTCCTTACCAAAATCACATCCATGACTTCATGCAACCCTTTCTTTATTGGGAAGTGCTTCATATAAAACTTGAATTTAGAAACAATACATATTCATTGCACACTAGCCTCGAAGATGTTTCTACTACCAAGTCAAAGTCCTCATAAGCATTTTTCTATAGCTATACATTTGTGCATAAAACCTATTTTCCTATGTTACACGAGTTTATACATTTGTGCATAAAACCTATTTTCCTATGTTACACAAGTTTCCATAACGTGGGAAAGTTGGGAATATGAATAAGAGTGGTCGGAATGAGTATAAGTTTCCCCCAAATTTATAAAAAACATGAAGTTGGGAGTGACAATAATATATATAAAAAAATATACAAAATATTTTAGATTACAATGTATTGAGATAACGATACATTTTAAATCTTTTTTTTTTACATGTATAGGTTCAACCTCCACAATTGCTTTGGTTTACATCATCTGGATCCTCCGAGCGATCCAGGGTCCTCCTGCAATGATCGAGACCGGCCACCTTGCTAAAAAAACCTCAGCTAGCGTGTTTAAACCAATCTGCCAAACAATTGGAGTTGGACCTGAGACCTCTTGGAGTCCAAATGATCGAAGGAGGGTGGCTTTTCCAATCTACCTACAGGTCTAAGCCCAATACATTTTAAATCTTATTTCAATAAATTGAAGGTCAATCCAGGACAACTTTGCTCCTACTGCAACAATTACAATATCGAAATTACAAATTTACTTTGTACTAATAATTATATGAATATATTTAACACAATATTGAAACTTAATATCCATAAAGATTTGATTAGAAAATGAGAAACAAAATTGAAAACACACATATAAAATTTTAACATATTTTAAAAATTAAACTTTACATATATAAACTTCAAACAACTTTGTAAATTTGAAGCATTATTCTTGTTCTGATTGGAAAAAGCTAAATAGTACTACTCTCATAATATGAAAATACAATTAAAGTCATTGATATGGTTGATTGATATGCTTTCCATGGATAGGGTATTGATTTATTCAAATTTCATGTTTATTCTGGGCTTGAAGGAAAACATACATGCATTAAAAAATTTTCATATCCACAACTATAAAATGAGTAGCATTAAATTTTTTTAATTAAATAATTTTTAAACCAATATTTAGTGTAGCTTAGACTTTGTTTTATAATTAGTGTAGTTTAGACTTTGTTTTATAAAGATATTTTAAATAAATATAATGAAAATATTTGTAATAAATTATGTATTTGTAATAATTGAATAAAAATAGTCAGTCGGTGACGAAGTGTGTTGTTAAGCCACTACGTGTTAAAAAGTCATCGGTTCGAAACCTGCGGGGACAAAAAATCCAACCATGTCAAGGGTTGGTGTGGCTCAGGCCGGGTGCGATCCCCGGGTGACTTTGACGGCTTAGATGCCCTTGAGTCGCGGTTTCTCAAGCTAAAGGTTAATCCCGTTGCCAAGAAGGTTCAGACAAATTAACAAACAAAAAAAAAAATAATGGAATAAAAATATTTACATTTTAATTTAAAATTCTCTATTTCATAAACTAGTTCTCAAGCTTCCATTTCCTTGATGTTGAAGCTCCCAAGTTCCCAAAAGAGTTCCCAACCAATTAAAGACGTTTCCTACCAATTCCCAAGCTCACAAAACTTTAAAAACAAGTTTTAGAAATATTGAAAATGGCAGAAACAACTCCCGTACAACTATCCTATTTTCCCCAACTTTGTTAATAATTAATTGGTTGTCTTCTTTAATGACTAGAATAGTGCTTAGCCATAAAATGAAATACCCTTGTAGAAATAGAAAGGAGAATTTGTTTCTTGAAACACGTTGTAAAAGATAGATTGCCATTAAAGATATATGTATTTAATATGTATTTAAAAATATATGTATTTTGGGGTGAATGCGAATTCGTTTTTTTGTTCATAATATTAGTTTGTTAGGTCTTTTCCCAAAAAATTCTTCTAGTGCGTTGTTAATACTATGCTCTGCTTCTTTTGAATTTAATTAAACGGAAGGTTTCCTAAATCTTGATATCGATGATTTTTTCAAGGAATCTCCCATGCATGGAAAAAGAAAAGAAACTCTTGTAGGGATCACATATTAGATTTGGAGCTTTTCCATTTATGTGGTGAGGTGACGTTCTTTACATTAATTGTGTGTATAACTAAAGTGTATTTAGTTGTTGGAAAGTGGTTTTAATATTAGTATTTTGAATATAGACTCATTTTTATGAAAATATTTTTATTTCATTTATTTTGAATATACAATTATTTTTAGGAAAATATTTGTATTCGGTTTATTTTAAAAAGTCTTGGGATAAAATTTAGTAGACAAATTTAAAAGATTTGCAATAGAAAATGGTTTGATCATGTTAGAGGAAGTTGTAAGCCACAATCCAACGTATCATTGTTGAAAGTCTAGTCTTTAGATTTTGTTTTAACATAACAAGCCATCTGAGTTCACAACTATGAAGAAATTGAATTCCACCATTGCTGAAATGCTTTGAACCATCAGAGCATTGACAACATGTTAAAATCCAATGTTAGAACCCTTATTATATTTAGAAAAAACTTTACAAAGAATGGGTATGTGTCAATTGCTTTGGATCTCATGGAAAGCCACATATACTTGTGTTAAACTAATTTTCATTAATCACAAAGGAGACGAGTCATCATAGACCCTTCTTGTCCTAGTATAATGTTCCTTTCCCATGTTAGTGTAGATTAAGTAAAGTAGATTATATGGGGTAGAATACTCTTAAATAGCTTGCAAATGTAATAAAAAACTAAAATGTTTTGGATATTATTTTGAATTTCACAATTATTAAGTACTATTTTTTTTCCACAATTACTCTGTTAGTCTTGTAATTAGCGTAATTAGTAATGCATTTGAGTAGAGTTCATAGATCCTATTTTAAGAAACCTTCCAAAATCATATTTTACAACAATAAACTACACTTCTAAAGCTGAGGTTGTATTGAGAAGAAAACCACATTGCTAAAACTGAGTGCTTGCAATAGGAAATTGAGTTACTACACAAGATTAATGCAAGTACTTCAGAGTGAGGAAAACAAATGATTAATGTAATTACTTCAGAATAAATGTTGAATAGTTATTTTAAGCACTAACTTAAAACATATTCTTAATAATAATTGTTCTCAAAATCCAAAATTAGTAATGCATACCTTCGCTTTCGGGCTCAAGAAAACTAGCAATGTGTTCTGGGCAACACATGTTCAAATTTACATAATATAAATTGTGTTTAACTCATTACATTTATCATTTTACACTATCAAAAGAAATTGCAAGTATATTGTACAATTAAAAAAACACATTACTATCAATTCTCCAGGTTTATGCAAATAATTTAGTAAAAATAAGATGTGTTAGAAGACATATGTATTATGTGGATTTTAATCCAGGGGGGGTAGGGTATGTATACCTTCGTAGACTTTACCAGTCAAATCGTTGTGCGGAGGGGGGGTCCCTTATCCCACAAACAAGGGGGTCTCATACACCAATTTGGTGTGTTGGCTTGGCCGTGACCTTAAAAATAGATCATTATTATTATTATTATTAATAAAATTTATGTGTGTTGTTGATTTTCAAAACATCTAAAATATTTGTATTTATACTCTTTTTTTTAAAAACTTGTATGGTGTTATGCTAGGCTATATTCACTAAAGGCTTTCTTCTTTTGTGACTTCCATCTTGACACATAATGCTGGAATGAGTGGATGGGAGGAGCAATGCGTGATTTGAATAACCAAATAGACACAATTTATAACGGATTCATAATTGGGGAAGTGGATCAAAATACAACATGATTTCTAAATGAGGGGGGAGAGAGTGGTGGTTTTGAGTTATCAAGGGAATTTCTATGTTTGGGATGGAAAGTAGCATGTGACTATGAAAATATTGTGATTTTGTAGGGAGGGTAATTGTTGTCATCCCAGTGGAGAAAACCAATATTATATTAAATAACACCAAAAACATAATATTGATCAACATGATCAAGGGATTACATACCTACTGTAAGGATCATGGATAAAAATTTGGGTTAAGATGAATCTATCCTAATTTTTATATGCAAACATGTACATAGGATTGTGTCTTATGCAGTCGATAAGGGATTACATGTTGGAGCAAATTATGTACACATGATCTTGTCTTATGTAGTGGATAAGGGATTACATGTTGGTGCAAATATGTGCGTTCAGATGCTTTCCAACAAATATATTGATCATGCACTAAAATTATGGATACAACATCATGTTGAGAGAAATATCATGAAATGTTATTCATGACCTACTACATCATCAAATGCATTGCATATAATTCCTTAATCTCTCATATCTTCATCAACACATGCATTCACTTAACCATTAAATCAGTAAGCTAAGAAACACCAATTAACAAATGTTATAAACAAAATATATAATCATGATAACCTACAAAAAGAACAAGATTTGTGCATGCCTCAACATATTAGCATTAACATGTCAATTGATGAGACATGTTAATTTGCAGTTGATAAAAACAAATTCATTCCTAACTTGGTCCATAAACAAGATACTTATAACCCACTTGCTTCACCAACATGGATACTACACATAATTAAATATCCAGTCTTTGTTCTAAGTCTAGTGCCAGGTTCTCTTCCTTTAGAATTTATTTTGGGGCCTTTGTTCTCAATGCGATTCTAATTGAAAACTAATCTGCAACACTATTTAGGATTGGTGAGATGGCCTATTCTATGGTGTAACCTACACACAAACAACTATTTGGCAATTCCAATAAAAACCAAGACTATGTAATTACTCTATCTTTGAGAACTTTGTCTTCAATGAAACTCCTTTGCATGTGAATATCCAACTAAGCTAGAATCTATCAAAGTGATAAAGGTCGTGATACTATCATGGTTCTGTGTTTGTATTCAATTTTGATTATAGTGGATTGCTTAATGAATTGAAGACTCTCCCAAATGTCTAATGCTTTGGGAAAGACCACCTAGCCAGTGGTGCCAACTATCGACGGAACCTAATGGTGTTAAACACCAACCACCAATACTACTTAAGCATGAGGTTTATAGCTCTATGTTCAATGGAACAAGTTGGCTATGCAATGTTTGGATAACAAATGAACTCAACTCAATAATTATTCAGTTACTATTACCATGTGTATGAACTCATACTTCAACTCAAGTTTTAATACAAGCAATGCTCCTCTCGATATATACATATATTTTATCAAGTAAAAGAAGTGCTAGGGATGAATTTTCACCAGTAAATCACATATGGTTCACAATGTATTCACAATAGAATAGTATGTCTCATTCATTACCCATCCTTCCAAGTTTCCTATGATTATAATCAAACTCTCATTCACTTAAACACCATTCAATAAAACACATATAAGACAACGCTTAATTAACACATATATAAGATGGAAATTATTTGAATATATTATATGAAATGGATTTATATGACATGGGAACATAAATTATTCCACTCTATGCC
This sequence comes from Picea engelmannii, assembly GCA_009831015.1. Classification (NCBI taxonomy): domain Eukaryota; kingdom Viridiplantae; phylum Streptophyta; class Pinopsida; order Pinales; family Pinaceae; genus Picea; species Picea engelmannii. Next base: position 3,561 of record ML835603.1, on the reverse strand, counting down.
AATGCTTTGGACTAGGACATACCCACTTGGATTGGAAACACTAAATTCCAAAATCGATGAGAGGGGGAAGTAATTAAAAGTTGTGTTTTAAATTGATGTAATATATTACCAACCAACAACATCCAAACTAAGCATACTTCCAACAAATAGTATCCTAATCAAATGCCTCCAGAAAGAGGAAGAGATGACCTCTTTGATCTTTGTATGGATTGTACGACCCATGAACGACTTATATATCCTATGTACTGCCTTATACTCTTTCCAATCAACTTGTACAAACCACATATGATCTCCTAGGCTAAAGATTGGAAACACACGATCATCCTAGCATAGCACAAGCAATGTATGCCCTCAAAGGGTGGCCTCTTTCTTATGTATGAGTTCAACAAACAGTCATGGGTATTATATGGTGAAGGAAGAAACTCAATTTTTCTCACAAATGACTCCAATAGTAAATAAACTTGAAAGAATAGAATTAACAAACCCATAAGAGATTGCAAGAACTTTGTAATGACAACCATTGATTTGTAATATTAGAATACATTGAAAGACGAGGAGTAGACATATGTTGGTGTTCTTCAAATGATAAAGAGAATTAAACTAAGAAGCAAATGATACACCTACAATATAGAATGCATCCTCACACCATTAAAATAACCATGTAACCATTAAAAATCGAGAGTAGCTTCCATTTAAATTTAGATGAAAACTAATACAACAATTAACATAGAGAGAAAATCCATCACAAATGAACACAATATTTACCTTGGAAACTATTGGCTTTTATCTTCTACTTTATCATTTATCTACCTTGATCCTACCTTACTGTCATAGATTTAACCAGGTTCAGATTCAACAAGCTCCCAACAAAATCCCTCTAAAACTATCGTCCCCTCTAGTGAACCAGAAGGAAACACAACACACCGAGTGTATTGCACAGTCTCACCCGAGATAACTCTATGGGTGTCTACAATACTCAAGTGTTTGCAACCTGGGAATGAGTGGAGATATGTGGTTTTACTTTGTAATCTTTATTTATTCAGTCTAACATCTGATTATAGCAGTCCTTTTATTCATGCAAGTGAACTATCAGATCTAACTAGTTACTTTATTCATTCATCTAATCATTCAACACTTAACAACAATAGAGACACATACATTCAATCACATAACATAGGTTCTATTGTGGTTCACCCCCTCCTGGACTACATCCACAATTATTTGGCTCTCAAGCTCTTTATTATGGTTCAGTAATATGTCACGCCTCGTGTGTTTACAATTTTAGATCTTACACTCTAAATAGGCTCCTCGATCCCTTCAAGGCTGACTAGATCACACCAGGCTCCTCATCCCGTGATCTAACCCTTGGGATCGAATTGTTCAATGCTTCTCTAGCTCACCAACTTATGGAATGGTACAGTTCTTACAATTCTCTGCCATCCATCCTCTCCTCCTCCTCTCTCTTTTCTGCCACACCTTGCCCCTCTAAGTACTACTTATTTATATTATTGGCTCATTAGCCATTACAATACATTGTAAAAACCCTAACCCTAGTGTCGTTAGGTATTCCTTGCATGCGTGCCTCTCATGCTTCCCTCACACGTGATGCTTTTCCTTCCAGCTGTCCTTTCTTCCTTTCATGCTTCTCTTCCCAAAAATAGCCTTTTACCCTAAATGGGTCTATGTCCAATAGGCCCCCAAAAATGACATGTGGCTCGTCCCGATCCACCTAAGCTTTGTACACTTCTTCAATAGCTCCTGCGAGAGTATGGAACTTGTATGTGATTTCCCTTGCTTGTGTTTGAGCCCACACGGTCTTTTCTCTGAGCGCGTCCAATACTTGTGCTGTAATTTCCTCGCTGATCATTTCATCGCACTCTACCTAAGTTTGCGCCATGTTCTTCTTTGCCTCCTCTACCTACACAACGACTTCTGCTGCTAGCTCTTGGAGAGGTTCCATTTGAGCTTGTCAATCCTTCTTCTGTGTCTGTGCAACTATGAGCTCTGTTTGCAGTTTCTTCATGTCTTGTATTCCTTTGAGGCGCTCAGTGATATTCATCGTCTTCTGCCTCTGCTTGAGGTCCTGGATATCTATGCTTATCGTTTCCTCTTCCTAGTCCCACTGTTGAAATTTTTGATCCTCCTCCAACTTTTTCAATAGTTGTGCTGCTCTATCAAACAAGTCGACAACTACGCTGACTTGTCGTTCCATTTCCTCCATCTTCCCTGCTGCTTCTTGATTCCTTTGTTCCTTCACCTCCAGGGGAGTGGTAGGGATGAGTTATTCCTGGAGGATCTCGATCTCCTTCCTGTATTGATCGATTGTTTTCACAATCTGATCAATTTTCCGTGTCGTCGTGGGCTTTGTTATTTGTGTGCTTCTTGGAATTCTGACATAGGCTACAACCAATCCCTTCTCGAGCCTATCTATTCTATCCTTCTCTTCTTTGGTATCGAGATTTACTTTCTCGAGCACCAACTCCAACTCTTCTCAGCTGTCCTTCATGTGTTGCAACTCTGCTGCGTCTGTGCATGCGCACGACTATACCTCTTGCACAACACTAAATTGCAGTTTATATAGCGCCTTGGTTGGTATCCTCCCCATTACTAACTGTATTTGTGCCAGGTATTTCAAGAGTGTCTGGCCTACAATCTCATCCATGCGCAAAATGCTGGGTGTAATGTGAAAATTCGAGCTCTCTTATGCTATCATTTGGATCATATCCTGCTCGCACGACGCAACCTTGGCTCCTACTTTTGACGTTGCGAGGAATGAATCTGTTCCTATGCCCTCCCTCTATGTTTCTCTTATATTCTCTAGGAGCTGCCTCATGTCGGCCAACTCATCCTGAATCCTGTCCCTTTGGTGCTGGGCTTATTCAAATTCCTCAACTTCCCGACTGTGGAATATTTCAGCTACGAGGTCTACATCATCCTCGATGATTGTATATTTCGGTAGTGTTTTGTGCACCTTAGCCTTCTTGCGCGCACCCCCAGTGTGTATGATTGGCCTCTTGGTCTGACCTTGTTCATGTTGGCTAGCACTTGATGTGGTCTCCTGTGTTGTCTCAACCTCTTTTTCCTGTTCCTGTGGTGTTTGGTTGGTGTCCTTTGTCCCCGCCTGGGTGCCTTTCTTTGGCGCACCCCCTTTATTTTTTTGTGTTGGCTTATGACTTGTCTTTGGCTTCTTTGGCACAGTTTTACCTCCGACAGGTGTCTGTTCTTGCCCTACATCAACCTCCTTATCCGCGAGCATCTCTTGAATCAGGATTGGAACTCTTCATTCATCTTGCCAATCCTTGATGTCCATCGCTACGTCCTCTTCTATTAAGAACCAAAAATCAATATAGCATAGAAAAACCTCAAAAAAAGTACTCAACGCCTTGAAAAAGAGATAATTTCAGATAATAAGCCTCTCCAAGGGGGAAACCTCCTTTTACCCCACTTAAATGTTCAAGTACAAGATGATTCCAAATGAAAATGTCTCCTTGGTATATATAGGAGACTAGGAGGTATAATTACAACTAATGGAATAAAGCCGACATAAATAAAATAACATTA
>ML835601.1:48226-64622 GCA_009831015.1 Picea engelmannii | reverse complement strand
GAGTAAAATATGAGCATAGACACCTAGTGGGTTTGCTTAAACCATTGCCAATTCAGAGAAGAAATGGGAAGTGGTAACCATTGATTTTATAACTAAATTTCCTAGGACAGTAAGGCAACATGATTCCATAATGATACTTTCTTGTGGATAAATTGACCAAGGTTGTTCATTTTTTTCTTGTGAAAATGACTCATACAACAACTAATATTTTAGAAATTTACATGAGGGAAATTGCTAGGTTGCATGGGATATCTAAGGAAATTGTTTCATACATGGATACAATGTTTACTTCAAATTTCTAGTGGGGATTATTTAAAGGATTTGGTACAAATCTGAATTTTAGCACAACATACCATCCATAGTCAGATGGGAAGACAAAGAAAGTCAACCAAGTGATTGAAGACATGTTGAGAATGTGTGTGATGGATAAACTATCTAAACAGACTACTTGCATTTGGTTGAGTTCGCCTATAATAATGGGTATAAAGCTTCATTGAAGATGAGCCCATTTGAGGCTTTGTATGGTAGAAAATGAAATACTCCAGTGATTTGGGACAACCCAGTAGATAGAGTAGTACTTGAGCCATAATTGCTCAAGGACATGGAAGACCAGATGGTTAGAATTAAGAAGAATTTAAAGGCAGCTCAAGATAGACAGAAAAAGTTATGCAGATAAGAACATGACAACTAGAGAATTTAAAGTGGGGGAGCATGTTCTTTTAAAAGTGAATCCCAAAAAGAGCTCATTGAAGTTGGGTAGTTGTACAAAGCTAGAAGTCAGATTATGTGGTCAATTTGAGATTTTGGACAGAATAGGGCCAGTTGCATACATGCTTGCATTGCCTACTTCCATGAATGGACATAATGTATTTCATGTCTCTTTGTTGAAAAAGTATATACATGATCCTAACCATGTTATTGATTGGAATTTGATTCAAGTAGAGCCAGAGGGAGACTTTCAGGTCCAACGAGTGCACATATTGGACAAAAAAGTCAAAATGCTCCAAAATCAAGTTATAGAGTTGGTAAAATTTTAGTGGGAATGTTACGGTCCTGAAGATACTACTTGTGATCATGAAGATGCCATGCGGGCGAAGTACCCACGACATTTTGAATAAATTTTGAAATTTTGATTTTTGTTTTGTATATGCACTAAGGTCAGTGCCAAAATAAGGGGGAGGGGAATGTAATACCCTGATTTTGAGTCCCCATATGAAATAATGTATTTTGTTTATTTGATGAAAGGTCAGAGTGCCCAAACAATTAATTAGGCCAACGTGCCTAGGAAATGTAATGCTATGATCATTATTAATAATAAAATACATCGTTGGCTACAAGTCATACAAAAAAAATATTTATAAGGGGCTATGATTCCACGAGAGAGGGGGATTAAGGGGCTAAGTCATTTTATCATATTTTATTTACCTATAATTCTTAATTGAGAGAAGGGGTTACATGAGATTCTTGGGGGAAGGCCATGCAATTCTTGATTCCAAGTAAATACATAAACCCATCTTGCGAGTTGTTTGGGGGGGTTCTTCTTATTCTTCTTCACCAGCTCCATTCATTCATTATTCGTTTGTTCACACTCTCCATTCTGTTCAATTTTTCACTCATTCATTCTTGTTGTTGGAATGGGACCTCGGGGGAGAATTATTGAGGAATCCATTGTTTGTTGGATGTAGCAGTGAATGGTTTGTTTCAGCCATGAATTAATGCCTGCATGCCTGAGATGCATTGGCATGTACTAAATTTTATTCATAGTTGTGAGTCCTAGGAGTCCCAGCATGGAGATTCTCGACCAAATGCACTAGAGCCTTGGAAGGAGGTGGAAATACCGAGGGACTACGTGGAAGAGAAGGGGGCCCATTCTCTTGGGTTGTGCATGATGGAGAGAAGAGAGCGGATGTACTTTGGATGATTGTGTGTTGAGGAACCTATGAGAGATTGATTGTTGATTGGGTTGGGGAAACTGAGTGACATCGTGGAACCGTCCTTGTGGATTCATAGCCCTGTCTCAAGGGTGACATTATTGTTGAGACTTGGAACAATAGTTTCTACGGTTGGGTGGAAATTCGTTGGTCTACATTCAGTTAGTGAACCATTTTGATTAAGATAAGTGCTCTCTGTCATGTGTTTCTCTGTTGTATATTTATTTTCGTTGTGTATGAATTATTGTCTCTTAGTTTCACATGTTATAACATGCATGCTTGTTGGTTATTTCTATGCATGGAATGTTTAGACATTCTCTATACTGTAGCATGAATTTTTATTTTTGCATGTGTTGTTATCATGTTTCTTTAATAATTAAATGGTATCATAATTCAAATTTAATTTTTGAACAAATTTTTTGAGGTAGCGTGCCCGACCTGGGATGGTTGGGTACGTTACATCTCTGAAAATAACATTCCTTCTATAAAAATATTTTTGAGCCACAAGATCCCAAATCTTGTACCCTTTCACACAAATTTAATAGCCAATGAAGATACATTTCATGGCCCTATTATCCAATGTCGATTGTTTCTTCTTAGGCACATGAGTATATGCCTTATAACCAAAACCATGAAGAAATTGAAGTGAGGGATTCTTTCCCATCTGGACCTCCATAGGGGTCTTATCCACAAAATCTTATGTGGGAGAGTTGTTAATCAAGTAACATGTAGTAGCAACCACTTCTTCCTAGAATTTCTTCTCTAAGATGACTCCACTAAGCATACTCATAGCTCTCTCCATCAATGCTTTATTAATCTATTTTGCAACTCGATTCTATTTAGGGGTATATGGAGTTGTCTTATGCCTTTCAGTTCCATTCTCCTTACAAAAATTATCAAACTCTACTTAAAAAAAAAAAAAAAAAACTCATATACATTATTAGTGCTGAACCCCTTAATCTTCCTACTAGTCTAATTTTCCAAGAGAGAAATTTAAGCTCCTTAAATCGACTAAAAACCTCATATTTGGTTATAAGAAAATATACCAATGTCCTTCTCGAATAATCACAAATGAATGACACATAATACAAAGCCTTATAAATTGAAATAACTTTAACTAGACCAAATACATCAGAATGAATTAAGTCCAACATCCCAGAACATTTGTGAAAACTAGAATTAAACTGAACATGGTTTTGTTTTCGATATATGTGGTGCCCGCAAAAGTCAAATTCAAGATCAAAATCTTTCAATCCATCAACAAGTTTTTTTTCAAGGTCTACAAGCCCTTCTCACATATATGGCCCAATCTTTGGTACCATGGCATTGTCTTTTCTACAAGTAAATTTCTTTCTAAATCAAGATCTTGTTTATGAGGTTCTGATTGTGAAACTGTAGATCCTATATATCTCTCCACTATAGAAATCAAAGAAATATTACACTCAATAGTGCATGCACCAAGATGGAACAAAATGCTTACATCAAATCCATTAATGAGTACTAGAGCTGCTCATGCCATGTTACGCCCTTTGTTAGAGAAAACAACCTACACACATACATCATTAAGTGTGCTTACTAATACTAGGTTTCAGGCCAAACCTAGAGAGTTCAAAACTCCACTAATCTCCTTTCCTCTACCATCAAACAGCATAATGAGGATTCTACCATAACCAACTATGCTAAGAGGAGATTCATCACCAAGGTATACCATACCACCTTCATATTTCTCATACACTAAAAACTAGTGTTGATAGGAATTCATATGGAAGGAAGCTCTAGAGTCTGTTAGTTGTGCACTCTAGCTTGCACAGGTTGCCAAAGAGGAAAACAAATGCATCTCCACCATCCTCTTGAGAAGATTTTTTAGACTCATCAACAAAAACATTATTTTCCTTCTTATTCCTCTTGTTATCTTCCTTGCAGTCCCTTCTCAAATGCTCGACCTACTGCAATCCCAACATTTTTCCTTGGAATTTTTGGGAGACTATGTCTCCTACGGAATTTGGATCTACCCTTTTGTCTCTTCTTTCCTTTCTCCTTTTATCTTCTACAAATAGCCAAATCCTCATTGGTGGATTTAGAATATTTCCACTACACCTACTATGAGAGTAAAGAAACCATAACCTCATCAAGAACCAATTTCTTTATAGTGCTTCCAATGGCCATTACCAGGTTGTTCCATGAATTTGGAAAAGAACACAAAAGGGCCACACATGAATCCTCCTCATTCATCTTCACTCTGATGGAGATTTATTGGGTCGCAATAGTATTAAATGCATTCAAGTGCTCAAGTATATAATCACCATCACCCATTCTCAAAGAAAATATTTTTTTTTTGTAGAAAAAGTTTATTAATCAAGGATTTAGTCGGATACAAATCCCCCAACTTCTTCTAGAGATTTTTTGTGGTTTTTTATTCATAAACATTCAATAATACCAAATTGGCCAAACAAATCCTGATACTACTTCTTTTATTTCTCTCCAACACCACCAACTCTTAATCTTTCATACTAATGTGTTTGGTTCAAGATACTACAACCCCTAGATACAGATATATGAGAAGATCCTCCATCTTGAGCTTCCAAAAATAAAATTTAGTGTCATTAAAGTTCTCCATTTCTAATCTAGATGTGCTTTCCATTTCCCCGCAACAAAATTTCCGTCTATGCAAGCTCCCTCTCAAACAAATATTAGACAAAAAAAAACCTTCTCCCTAACACCTTGGATTTGAGGTGACCAAGCTTTGATACCAAATGAAAGGAAGCATGGGCACAAAATACACTTCCTACATTAATCCTCGAGAGAATAAGGTGTAAAAAATGTTTAAATAGAATATTTGCAAACAAATGAAATTAACAATAAATAATTAACAACATGATTTCCTAGGGAAAACCCTTTCCAGAGAAAAACCTCACACTCTAAAGCACACTCAATGTATTATTCAACAACTAAATGGTTACAATACAGAGTTTGTGTGCTCTCAACAACACTGTTCAAGAATAACATAATTCTAGAGAATTTCAACAAAGTAACATAACAGTAAGATAAAACTTACATGCATTGTTTTCCTCTATCACTAACATTGAATAAATAGGCATAATATAACCATAAACCATTGAAGATTTTCCATTTCTACATGCTGGAAACCACCAACAAGTTATTCTCTGCCGCTCCTTTCCATTTATTCCCTGCCACTACTCAAGAGTTATTTCTTGCCACTACTATGCATTTATTCTTTGCCACTGCTCTGCATTTTTTCCTTGTTATAGCTCTACATTTCCCCCCTCCTCCACTACAACATTGTCAGGTGTATGACACACCTATCTCAACATTGAAAAGACTTGAACCCTTGTGGAGTAACATCATACCTCACTTTTTTTGTTTGTTTGTTAGCAATGTTTGTTACTTGTGGGACAACATTTCAATTGTTGGCTAAAAAACTACAACCTAAGGGAATCTAAGTCGTCAAAATCACGAGGGGATCGCACCCCACTGAGCCACACGGATTTTTTGGGTGTCTCCTCCTGACTAAACACATTGTAAGGTTATTGAACTCGAATTTCCTAGAAAACAAAACCCACACCTTAACTGGTTAAGTGTGAAACATCATACCTTACTTTCAATCACCCTATAAACCGCCATTAATAAAATTCACTATAAAAAAAACATAAGATATTAACAAGTGATTATGCTCATATAGAAAATGCTTCTTAACAAAAATAAAATTAAAAGCATTTTCAATTTAATATAAAAAAATTATAATAAATTAAAAAAATAAATTCTATCTAATATCACAATTATATTATGGGGAAATACATTAAAGCCAAAGATTAACTACCTAATATACACATATACGACACTCACATAAAACTTTAAAACAGTTGATTCATCTAACTACTTAATATTAACCGTTATGTTATATAGTATCATTATTATAGTAATAGTTTTGGTGTGGGGCTTGGCCGTTACCTTAAAAATAGAAAATAAATGGAAGTTATTGTAATTATTATTACAAACATACTTAAATAATAATCATATAGTTGTATTATCTCTGGAGGGCTATTAAATTAGAAGATTAGGAGATAGATGAACAAGACTATCTGGCCTTGAACGTATTCGTGATGTGAATGATATACCGCATAATATTCAGATTAGTAGAAATGGAATCGCTTCCTATGCCACAGGTATGTTAGAGAGTCAGAATGAATTTCTTGGGTCGCCTACAACAACTTTCCACTGAAAACTGTGGAAGCATTCGGTTAGTAAATGTATAGAACAATCTTAGACCAATATTAAACCCCATAAACTTAAATGACAAAAAATGGGGAAAAAAGCGCAGTCGGCTATCCGTTCAATGCCCATTCCTTGCGCACAGGCATGGAAATTTGAACTCTGTAATGACAGGGAAGAATGGAATGGTATCGGCCTAAATCTCATCTAAGAGACCGCGACATGCAGACTGCCTCAAAGGCGGTCCTATTATCCTACGGAGTTCTTTAAATCGTTCGATGTCAAAATTCCTGTTCTTCATCAATCGCTTTTGCCTGGTCTTGAAGCGAGCTTGGAAGAAGCCCTCGAATGTGGGATCGGCGGATGTCCTCAGGAAAAATGCATAGCCTGCTAAGAAATAAATGGAGGTTATGTAGAAACATATAGGTTCCATCACATCCCACGAGAGATCCCAGAAGGTGAACCGCATTAAAGCGGCCGTCTGGAGGCTCAGAAACCCAAACCCGCGCCATAATTCTCTGCGAACTAATTTCTATGCTTCCAAGTCTATTTCGGTCTTTTGTTTTTCCATCTCTTGCAACTCTTCCCTGCAGCGATCGTCTAACAGAGGGACGACGACGCTCTCAATGACCTTTGCTATCTGCAAAATGGAAAGAAAACAAATATTAAAATAATAACAAGAACAAGAAATCTTGAAACCCTAACAAAATCAAGAAATCTTAAAACAACAGAGACCTAGAGGTTCAAAGATCGAATCCGGTACCTGCTCGGGCCGGAGGTAGACGCGATTGCCGACTGTGAGAATCTGCCCGGCTTCTTCAAGCGATTTCACAACTTCCATGGCATCCTCCTTGCCAGTGGAGTGCATACATATCTGTAATAATTCTTTGCGAGAAATGCAGGCATGGCGGATTTGGCGCAATCTTTTTATCAGAGAATCCATCTGCACGAGCATAAGCAGCCTACCCCGCTCCTCCGCAGATTTTTTCCCTTCATGCGGGCTGACGACGTCCTGATGGAGGCGATCTGTCGCAGCGTTATTCAAATTCTTTAACTCCCGCCAGCGGTCGCCATGGAGCAGCCATGGACGGGCACGAGACTGCGCGGGCATAACAACGCCCCGCCTATGCAGAAACCACGGATCGAACCTCTGGAACTCAACGATCTCTGCACGTTGGTCAGATCCGTTGCCATGAAGGGCAGTTTGCGCAATGCGGAGATATTGTCGCTCTTGAAAGGCGTGACTGAGCAGTCTGCGAATAGCCATTGATGCAGCTCACGGATACATGAATACAACATAACAAAGAATATGAGGAGCACCAAGAGCACCGGCGATTTTATAAGGGCTAATGCCTCGCGTTAAGGTAAATTTCTCTGAGAGTAGGAAAGGTAAATTTCTCTTAGAGTAGGAAGGGTTTGTTACAGGAGGATGGATCAGCTATGAAGAAGTTCTGTTTACATTAATTTTTTAATTAAAAATGAATAAATTTCTTAAGAACCGATTTTAAAAAATTGGGAAGTTAAGGCAATTTTCGAAGTGAAACAATTATATGGTAATGTGTGAAGGCGAAATATCTATACTCTACACAAATGTGCCTAACTTCTCCTTCCACGTTCAATACCGCGCGTGAACGCCCGTCATCTATGGTGTCTGGAATTTGGCCCTAATTATTATTATTATTAATTTTATTGGGCGCCGCGTGCAAAACATAACTTAGTCTACGTGGCTTCTCAATCCTCCAACATCGATGGAGGATGAGATTGATGAGGTGGATACATCAACAAGATTGATTGTTCATCTTTAGATATCTTATAACTAGTATAGCTACTCAAAACTATGGTTGATGAATGTCGAAAGGTGTGGACAGAAAATGAAACGTACAGTCAGAAAATGAAATGCACAATCAGAAAATGAGTGTCTATAGCCAGCACAGCCAGCGTGCTAAATCTAAAGTTTAATCATTTAAATGTGGCAATCATATAGTGCTACAATAATTTTTTAATATGATTAGGTAAATGTTAAAAGGTAAACAGTTAATGGATGCCTTAAAAAATACAAAGAAGTTATGAAGAGGAAATCACATTGATTTGGGAGGACGACTAAGAATATGCCTGCATCTTCAATTGTTAGCCATCAAATTAGAATTTTAAATTAAAAAGTAATTAATTATACTCATTGTCAATAAATATACACCTTTCAACTTAACGAGAAAGATTAGGTGAATTAGATCCAGTGATCCGCAACAGAGCCTTATTCTTACATTAACAAAAGATTTTAGTAAATAAAAAGGGCCTAAAATGAGCTGGCAAATCTCTTTCTTTCTATACACAACGCTGAGTCATAATCACGTTCTTGTGATGCAAAGCCGGCATCGTAGACAGGTAGCCGGTGATAATTGCGTCTAAAAAATTATAATGTTTGGACTTGTCCTTCCACCATATATATATAATTGCGTTTAAAAAATTAAAAAAAATTATAATGTTTAGACTTGTCCTTCCATCATATATATATATATATATAATTTTTTATTATGCTTATTAAATTTATTGATAAGATGATCATAAATCCATTTTAATTCTAGATTCATTATGTGTTTCAAATCATTTAAGGTGTAAATTATTTTTAGAGTACAAAATATGAAGAGAAGTTTGCACATAGAGGGATTTGTAGAGTAGAGTTGGTTTCAATCACGTACTCTTCAAAACTTTAAATCATCGTTCATAAGTATATGTATATGTTTTAGAGGAATTTGATTCTTTGAAACTTACCAAATATCATTTTTAATTTAGAAAGTACTATAAAAAATGACATTTAGAAAGTTACATGAGGATTAGAGTGAACAATAATAAAGTAACAATATTTAATGATAGACATTACTTAGTAACCAATCTCAATATGTATTCTTCAACTTTTCTTTTACCATAATAGTTTCTTTTTCCAACCTCATATATTCCTCATACTTCTATTTACATTATATTGCATCCTTTTGATTTTAATGTATATATCAATGCATTCTATATATTTTAACATTTTATATATCTTAATGTTATAATGATTTTTAACATGCAAATACTAATAGATGAATCACACCCAGTGAACTTCCACTTATAATAAGTATTTTGAAATTGGTTTACATTGTGTTATTGTGAAAGTCATTTCACTTTGCACTATTGAGTGTTGAAATCATTGTAAGGGATCAATTTCCTTGGTATTGTTTCTTCAATTAAAATGCATAATCATCTTTCATTGTATTATGGATGAAATCAATACACTCTATTGTTGTATTATATCATTGTTAAAATCAATACAAATATTTTATTATTTTAAATCATTATATCATTAGTGAAATCAATGTATCATTAGTGAAATCAATGCATTGTATTATTTTAAATCACTACATTATGACATTATTGAATCAATACAACTAATTATTCTAAAATATTTTCAACAATACAAATACAAGTAATAATTAATACAAATACAAGTAATAATTGAAATTTAATTCTTTCTTAATTTTTATAATTGAAACAATAATATATAAACCTTATATCTTATGTCTAGATTTTGAAACTTTCTTTATTTTAATAGCTTATCAAGGTATAATAATATATTTTAAAAAACTTTTTTTTAATTTTCTTTAAAAATATCAACTCATTAAACTTTCTCCATTAATATATTTTAAGAAGCCTTTTTTTAATTTTCTTAAAAAAATCAACTCATTAAACTTTCTCCATAATTTCCCATTCATTAGTAATTTTTTTATTTATTTAAACCTAAAATATAGCATCATGACCATGTCCTATATGTCCTCTATTTTTATTCTATGGTACTCACAATAATCTTTTGACGGAAATGATTAAATTAACCACAATAGTTATGAATTTTAATGAATGCATTCATTTGAAAGAACAAATGCACTATGAAATCAAAGAGGCAACAACATCAATAGAAAATTGTTCATAAATATATCATGACAAAGGCCGAGTGGAATTTAAATTAAAATCTTACACTATTGTTACACATGAATATGTATATGTACATATACATATAGAAATATTGAGAATGATGTAGGTGGTTGATAGAAATAACCCAAAAAATCACAACACATATAAATCTTATAATTTTAACCTATTTTTTTTTATTGATATTGATGATTTTTACAAATAATCTTTAATAAATTATATATATATTATTTATTTGATAAGAGTCAATATTGTATTTTTTTATTTTACTTAATATTTTATTATTAAGTTAAAAATATATTTTTCAACTCTAAGTTAAATATGAGAGGAATTATCAATCTTCTTTATATTAGGGGATATTCTTTCTAGACACAATTATATAATTTGAATGGGCTTAATGATTAAGAACATGTATTTTCTTATAAAAATTCACAAATTCAAATTTAGAAAGAGATTAGAGTATCCAATTTGATGTATGGCTTGATAGTGACCTTAAAAATGAATTATTATTATTATTATTAAGCAATTATTGCACAACATCATATACTCTCACTATATTGATAATAAATTTGAAGATATGTTGTGATGGAAATTTTCATTGAAATGCTCAAAGTATTTTATAAATGATAAAATCATATTCAAGGTTAAGAGTTAATAATCAAGGGTTAAGGCTTGACAAACCATTTAGGATATATGGATTTATGATTATGAGTTAAGGATTAAGGTTTTGGGGCAATTATGGGAAAATAATGAGGCTAAAAGTTTAAGTAGGGATTAGTGGTTTAGGCATATGAGTTGAGGGTTCATGGTGTGGTTTAGGTTCAAGGTTATGTTTTAAGGACTATGGGTTAAGACTTAGGGGGAAAGGATAAGTGTTATAGTTAATTTATGGGTTAATGACTTATATATAAGGGTTAGAGCTTAAGGAGAAGGGCCGAGGTTAAGGGTTGAGGACTGAAAAAGAGTAAAGATCATTTAGTGTGTATGGGTTCATGGTTATGTATTAAGGATTAAAGTTTAGATTTAAATTATAATAAAACAATAAGATTGAAAATTTAGGATTGAGTATTTTCATTGTTTCATATATAAAAAAAGAGAAATTGAAAGAAAAAAAAAACACAATAAATGAAATTTAAACCTCAATTGGTAAGCGATTCTCTTTCTCTTATATGTTATGAGGTTGATATTTTATATGTATTTTATCCAATCATATAAAGTTGTCTAATAAAAAATATATTAAAATTAATATTTTTTTTTATATATTTATGAAGGAAAAAATAAATACTTATTATGATGATGATGATTAATGTCCACTAAGAGACCAGATTGGTGGTAAGCCATTACTTGCTATTGAAAATTATTAAGAGAATCTTTCCAAGATCACCATACTTTTGTTAATTTAAGAGATTAAGAAGGTTGATAGTGTGAAAAATATTTGAAAATGATATCTATAAGTATAAACTGGAAAATCTAATATAAAATATGGTCATACAAAACCACATAAAACTACTTTATATGAGATATCATTATTTTAATTATTAAAAAAATAATAAATATCTATTTTTTTTTCTAAAAAAATTAATTATTTTTATAAAATTTTAAAATAAAAAAAAATAGAAAAAAACAATAATTTAAATAATTAAATTAAAACTACTTGATATTAAATATCATTATTTTTGTTATTAAAGAAACAAAAAATATCTTTTTTTTCCTAATATAACAATCGAATTTCAAATCTACAAATTAAAAAATTAAATTATTTTTATTAAATTTAAAAATTAAATTATTTTTATTAAATTTAAAAATTAAATTATTTTTATTAAATTTAAAAATAAAAAATAAAAAATTAAAGCACAACAAAACAATAGTTTAAATAATTATATTAAGTCATCTTAAAAATATATTAAAAATTAACATAAACTTATTTCTATCAACACCCTACAATGTCAAATCAATTTCTATATGCCATAAACATAGCAGTATCTCATGCTAAATTGAGTATAATAATCCTTGAGTACAATAATCATAGATCACATTAACCCTCATGATAAATCGAGTATAATAATCCTAGATCACATCAACCCATTTGCAATCTAGGAATTGAGTATACCTAGATCATATTAACCCATTTGCAATTTGGGGAATCAATCTCGCTACTTGTAAAGTATCCATGAGGAAATGATTAATTAATTTAAATAGCCAATTTCCATGTACAACATACTCGATAGTTTTATCAATTCTCAATACATTTACTTCAATATTAATCAAATCTTAATATTAATCAAATCTTATGTTATAGAGTGAGCCATATAAAATGGAATTAGTATAAAATCACAAACAATGGAATTAAGAGCAAATTTATTACATGGACATTTTCTTAGAATTAGTATAAAATCATAAACAATGGAATTAAGAGCAAATTTATTGCATGGACATTTTCTTAACTTGGTTTCAAAAATCATCTAGCTCAAAGTGAGAAGATTTTGTGCTACAATTTCAAACAAAATAATATGAACATGGATGATAAGTGGGAAGAGATCATAGAGTTCCTAACTCCCCAAATTCTTATTTATTTGAAATATTTCCTTCTAAAGATTTATTCGTTTGGTTTCATTTCTCATTTACTAAATTGAGAAATAAATAGTTGGTGTAATTGAACTTGAAGCACATGTATTTATTGTATATTACTTTCCATTCTCCCATTTTAAGTAGCATGCGTGGGCTTTTATTGGTTTGTCACATGTTATTGAACCTTTGAGAGAGTTGTTTATGGTTCATTTAGAGTAGGAGGATGGGATATCAGATCTAAAATTAATTTTAGCAATTAACAACAACATTTTCATTGGAAAGAAAGAGGATGATTCTTCCTAAAGAAATATCTAAAATTTGTTTCAATGATTTACTACAAGGTATTGATAAATCATTTGAGAACATTTCTATCGATGTTGCTTTTGAATGTGGCATTGCTTATAATTCATATAAAAAGAACACAATACTTTGTTATTGTATCGACCACATACCTTTGATTCCCATGAATAGGCTCTAGATGCAAGCACTAGAGCCGCACTGATGACAATGCCATAGAACTTATAGCCTAACCAAAGGACTTTTTTTATTTTCATTCATAGAAGAGTCTCATTATGTTGCCCTAGTTGCTTGTGGTCCATCGTTTTTTCTTAACATGCTTATTGTATTCCCAACTTGATAAATAATTTATCGATCAAGAAGAGTACTCAACTACGCTTCCCCATGTTGGTGTCAAATTTCTAGACATTCTGATGCAATTTCGACTTAAGCATATATTTGTGTTGACATGTGGCTTTATTTTCCATGGCAAAGTGGTTCTCTAACCCTTAGCATAAAATGAGGGTTTATCACAAAGAAAATAAATTAATCATTTAAAAAAATTTATCTTCATATAGTTGGGGTATATGATTAGTAAGAAACTAGTCTATTATATCAATGTTCCCAACAATTGGTTTGCATGCCAATGAACCAATGATAGGATTCATGACTATGTGCTTATGGCCAAGCTAAAGAAACCAAAGACCACAACCAACCAAGCTCCTCATGTTGTGTTAAGAACCAAATAACTGAATACAAAATATCACAATAGATCCAAAGATATCTGAACACAATCACTACACAAGATATATGAAACCATATAGAAAACCACTACTTTATTATATCAAAACCCTTGAGGTAGGGAAACACCATACAATGGATCCTATTATGGAAGGGATCCTCTCCTATTCACTTGCCTCTTCGAGGGGGCTTCCTCCTAATGAGCTTCACCTCAAAACACAATAATTCTCTTCATGTTCCATTACATTGCTTGAACCCCTTTATATAGTGCTACCATCACCTAAGAACATTCTAGAGGAGGAATCTTCTAGAAGTAGAACCTTTTAAGAAATCCTCATACATTTATTATATCTAACTACCTATTTATTATATCTAACTACAATGGTGGACCTTATTTAATAATATAGTGGACCTAGTCCACATTACATTGAATGGAATCCACTATTATCACTATGGGCCCTCTGCCCCCCCCCACTACCTCTCTAGCTACCTTACATTCCATCCCCCTTATAAAAGCGTAGTCCTCAATGCTTGATGTACAACCATATACCAGGGTCCCATGGATAAGTGTGGACCATAGTGTTGAAGTAGACTAAAGAACCAGGGTCCCATTGAGAAATGGAAGCCACCATGCTGAAGTAGTCCAAATGCCATTGTAAACCAGGGTCCCATGTCCAAGTGCTCATGTGAACTCCCCATTGAAGATATCGACACTCAATAACCAACTAAAAATGATGCTCCCAATACTGACACCTATCATGTGGATCCAAATAAGAATATCCATCCACATAGTGAGAGATGATCAAAGATGAATCTGGAAGGAACAATACCATTATAGAATATGCAGGCTGGACGCTGGTAACTAGTTGCTGATGTGGGACATTGATGTTCTCTACAGAAGGTGTAGTAGAGTCATCAAATAAAATATGGAAGTGGTTGTCATCCCGGAAATGACAACTATCCATATACCAATCATCGCAATCGGCCTCAAAATCATACCAAGCATATATTTCTTGATTATATTCATCCCTGAGGTCTGCCATAAGAAATCTCTCATGCATGTTATTCAATAAATCTTGAATACTACGAAAACTATCATTGAGGCCATCTACAAAACCATCCAATCTGTTAAACAATTGGTCTTTGAATGCTTCAATAATCTATAGAATTTATTTGAGGGTTTGAGAGGAAATAGCCATCTGAGCACCCTATGAACTCTTCGGTCCCGCAACCGTCATGAAAAAACCCAAAAAATAGAACAACAAGTTACAACAAAAAATCACCGTTTTTTCTGGAAAAACCCTAAAACACTGCTGAATTTAAAATGCTCATAACTTCACTTCCCGGACTCCGTTTCGGTTGATTTTTTTTTTAAATTGGGTGAAATTGTGAGAGGAAATCAAATATGTAATTTTTTTGGGCAATTTCAGCCTCCATATGATATATAAATAAATAAATAAATCACGCTTTCGTCCGCAGAAAAAACCGTGAAAATGTGCAACTTTTAAAACTTCAATATATTGACTTCCCGGACCCCATTTCGAACGATTTTTTTTTTCAAATTGGGTGTTTTTATGAGAGAAACTCATATTTACAACATTTTTTTGTAAATTTTGCAAATAAATATACCGAAAATTTCTATAATCTCGCGGCCCTCTTTTTTTCTTCTCAAAAAAACAAAATTGCAAAAATAAAAAATATTTGCCCACAATGTCTGCCAAGGAAAGTGCTCTGATACCACTTGTTAAGAACCTAAATAGATCTACAAATATAATCACCACAAATACTAAATACACAATAGATCCACAGAGCAATATAGAAGAAACCACACTTTATTATTACCAAACCCTTGAGGTAGGGCAACACCATACAATGGATCCTATTATGGAAGGGATCCTCTCCTGTTCACTTGCCTCTTCGAGGGGGCTTCCTCCTATTGAGATACAACTCAGAATACAATAATTCTCTTCATGTCCCATTACATTGTTTGAACCCCTTAATATAGTGCTACCATCACCTAAGAATAATCTAGAGGAGGAATCTTCTAGAAGTAGAACCTTCTAAGAAGTCTTCATACATCTTTTATATATAACTACCCATTTATTATATCTAACTACCATAGTGGGCCTTATTTAATAATATAGTGGACCTAGTCCACCTTACTTGGAATGGCCTCCACTATTATCATTATGGGCCCTCTGGTCCTCCCCACTGCCTCTCTAGCTACCTTACATGTTGAAACACAGTTGACTAATTGTGGAACTAATGACATTAAATGATGTTTTGTTCAGGTAGTTGGCAAGAACAAAAAACAAATGAGTATGATGCATCCTAAAATGGACATCTTGACAAGTCAACAACCTTTGGTGCACCAATACCAAATAAACCCATGGTTTCAATTATTGGGAGGAGGTGGTGTACCCTTCCAAAGGTGACTCTTCTCGAGGGGTTGGTAGGAAATCTTACTTATAACCTTGAATTTTTTAATTCTCAGGAGGCCTAAGACCCTAAATCCAAAAATGAGCACAACATTTTGCACCATGAAATATTTTTAACCATGCCTTAAAGGATACAATGACTTTGAACCTGTTTAAACTCTTGTCTAGGTTGGATGAGAATTTCGATGAGAAAAATATGAATAACATTTGCACCCCTTCCTAATGAAGGTATAAGAATCATGAAATACA
>ML835601.1:27110-48126 GCA_009831015.1 Picea engelmannii | reverse complement strand
GAGTAAAATATGAGCATAGACACCTAGTGGGTTTGCTTAAACCATTGCCAATTCAGAGAAGAAATGGGAAGTGGTAACCATTGATTTTATAACTAAATTTCCTAGGACAGTAAGGCAACATGATTCCATAATGATACTTTCTTGTGGATAAATTGACCAAGGTTGTTCATTTTTTTCTTGTGAAAATGACTCATACAACAACTAATATTTTAGAAATTTACATGAGGGAAATTGCTAGGTTGCATGGGATATCTAAGGAAATTGTTTCATACATGGATACAATGTTTACTTCAAATTTCTAGTGGGGATTATTTAAAGGATTTGGTACAAATCTGAATTTTAGCACAACATACCATCCATAGTCAGATGGGAAGACAAAGAAAGTCAACCAAGTGATTGAAGACATGTTGAGAATGTGTGTGATGGATAAACTATCTAAACAGACTACTTGCATTTGGTTGAGTTCGCCTATAATAATGGGTATAAAGCTTCATTGAAGATGAGCCCATTTGAGGCTTTGTATGGTAGAAAATGAAATACTCCAGTGATTTGGGACAACCCAGTAGATAGAGTAGTACTTGAGCCATAATTGCTCAAGGACATGGAAGACCAGATGGTTAGAATTAAGAAGAATTTAAAGGCAGCTCAAGATAGACAGAAAAAGTTATGCAGATAAGAACATGACAACTAGAGAATTTAAAGTGGGGGAGCATGTTCTTTTAAAAGTGAATCCCAAAAAGAGCTCATTGAAGTTGGGTAGTTGTACAAAGCTAGAAGTCAGATTATGTGGTCAATTTGAGATTTTGGACAGAATAGGGCCAGTTGCATACATGCTTGCATTGCCTACTTCCATGAATGGACATAATGTATTTCATGTCTCTTTGTTGAAAAAGTATATACATGATCCTAACCATGTTATTGATTGGAATTTGATTCAAGTAGAGCCAGAGGGAGACTTTCAGGTCCAACGAGTGCACATATTGGACAAAAAAGTCAAAATGCTCCAAAATCAAGTTATAGAGTTGGTAAAATTTTAGTGGGAATGTTACGGTCCTGAAGATACTACTTGTGATCATGAAGATGCCATGCGGGCGAAGTACCCACGACATTTTGAATAAATTTTGAAATTTTGATTTTTGTTTTGTATATGCACTAAGGTCAGTGCCAAAATAAGGGGGAGGGGAATGTAATACCCTGATTTTGAGTCCCCATATGAAATAATGTATTTTGTTTATTTGATGAAAGGTCAGAGTGCCCAAACAATTAATTAGGCCAACGTGCCTAGGAAATGTAATGCTATGATCATTATTAATAATAAAATACATCGTTGGCTACAAGTCATACAAAAAAAATATTTATAAGGGGCTATGATTCCACGAGAGAGGGGGATTAAGGGGCTAAGTCATTTTATCATATTTTATTTACCTATAATTCTTAATTGAGAGAAGGGGTTACATGAGATTCTTGGGGGAAGGCCATGCAATTCTTGATTCCAAGTAAATACATAAACCCATCTTGCGAGTTGTTTGGGGGGGTTCTTCTTATTCTTCTTCACCAGCTCCATTCATTCATTATTCGTTTGTTCACACTCTCCATTCTGTTCAATTTTTCACTCATTCATTCTTGTTGTTGGAATGGGACCTCGGGGGAGAATTATTGAGGAATCCATTGTTTGTTGGATGTAGCAGTGAATGGTTTGTTTCAGCCATGAATTAATGCCTGCATGCCTGAGATGCATTGGCATGTACTAAATTTTATTCATAGTTGTGAGTCCTAGGAGTCCCAGCATGGAGATTCTCGACCAAATGCACTAGAGCCTTGGAAGGAGGTGGAAATACCGAGGGACTACGTGGAAGAGAAGGGGGCCCATTCTCTTGGGTTGTGCATGATGGAGAGAAGAGAGCGGATGTACTTTGGATGATTGTGTGTTGAGGAACCTATGAGAGATTGATTGTTGATTGGGTTGGGGAAACTGAGTGACATCGTGGAACCGTCCTTGTGGATTCATAGCCCTGTCTCAAGGGTGACATTATTGTTGAGACTTGGAACAATAGTTTCTACGGTTGGGTGGAAATTCGTTGGTCTACATTCAGTTAGTGAACCATTTTGATTAAGATAAGTGCTCTCTGTCATGTGTTTCTCTGTTGTATATTTATTTTCGTTGTGTATGAATTATTGTCTCTTAGTTTCACATGTTATAACATGCATGCTTGTTGGTTATTTCTATGCATGGAATGTTTAGACATTCTCTATACTGTAGCATGAATTTTTATTTTTGCATGTGTTGTTATCATGTTTCTTTAATAATTAAATGGTATCATAATTCAAATTTAATTTTTGAACAAATTTTTTGAGGTAGCGTGCCCGACCTGGGATGGTTGGGTACGTTACATCTCTGAAAATAACATTCCTTCTATAAAAATATTTTTGAGCCACAAGATCCCAAATCTTGTACCCTTTCACACAAATTTAATAGCCAATGAAGATACATTTCATGGCCCTATTATCCAATGTCGATTGTTTCTTCTTAGGCACATGAGTATATGCCTTATAACCAAAACCATGAAGAAATTGAAGTGAGGGATTCTTTCCCATCTGGACCTCCATAGGGGTCTTATCCACAAAATCTTATGTGGGAGAGTTGTTAATCAAGTAACATGTAGTAGCAACCACTTCTTCCTAGAATTTCTTCTCTAAGATGACTCCACTAAGCATACTCATAGCTCTCTCCATCAATGCTTTATTAATCTATTTTGCAACTCGATTCTATTTAGGGGTATATGGAGTTGTCTTATGCCTTTCAGTTCCATTCTCCTTACAAAAATTATCAAACTCTACTTAAAAAAAAAAAAAAAAAACTCATATACATTATTAGTGCTGAACCCCTTAATCTTCCTACTAGTCTAATTTTCCAAGAGAGAAATTTAAGCTCCTTAAATCGACTAAAAACCTCATATTTGGTTATAAGAAAATATACCAATGTCCTTCTCGAATAATCACAAATGAATGACACATAATACAAAGCCTTATAAATTGAAATAACTTTAACTAGACCAAATACATCAGAATGAATTAAGTCCAACATCCCAGAACATTTGTGAAAACTAGAATTAAACTGAACATGGTTTTGTTTTCGATATATGTGGTGCCCGCAAAAGTCAAATTCAAGATCAAAATCTTTCAATCCATCAACAAGTTTTTTTTCAAGGTCTACAAGCCCTTCTCACATATATGGCCCAATCTTTGGTACCATGGCATTGTCTTTTCTACAAGTAAATTTCTTTCTAAATCAAGATCTTGTTTATGAGGTTCTGATTGTGAAACTGTAGATCCTATATATCTCTCCACTATAGAAATCAAAGAAATATTACACTCAATAGTGCATGCACCAAGATGGAACAAAATGCTTACATCAAATCCATTAATGAGTACTAGAGCTGCTCATGCCATGTTACGCCCTTTGTTAGAGAAAACAACCTACACACATACATCATTAAGTGTGCTTACTAATACTAGGTTTCAGGCCAAACCTAGAGAGTTCAAAACTCCACTAATCTCCTTTCCTCTACCATCAAACAGCATAATGAGGATTCTACCATAACCAACTATGCTAAGAGGAGATTCATCACCAAGGTATACCATACCACCTTCATATTTCTCATACACTAAAAACTAGTGTTGATAGGAATTCATATGGAAGGAAGCTCTAGAGTCTGTTAGTTGTGCACTCTAGCTTGCACAGGTTGCCAAAGAGGAAAACAAATGCATCTCCACCATCCTCTTGAGAAGATTTTTTAGACTCATCAACAAAAACATTATTTTCCTTCTTATTCCTCTTGTTATCTTCCTTGCAGTCCCTTCTCAAATGCTCGACCTACTGCAATCCCAACATTTTTCCTTGGAATTTTTGGGAGACTATGTCTCCTACGGAATTTGGATCTACCCTTTTGTCTCTTCTTTCCTTTCTCCTTTTATCTTCTACAAATAGCCAAATCCTCATTGGTGGATTTAGAATATTTCCACTACACCTACTATGAGAGTAAAGAAACCATAACCTCATCAAGAACCAATTTCTTTATAGTGCTTCCAATGGCCATTACCAGGTTGTTCCATGAATTTGGAAAAGAACACAAAAGGGCCACACATGAATCCTCCTCATTCATCTTCACTCTGATGGAGATTTATTGGGTCGCAATAGTATTAAATGCATTCAAGTGCTCAAGTATATAATCACCATCACCCATTCTCAAAGAAAATATTTTTTTTTTGTAGAAAAAGTTTATTAATCAAGGATTTAGTCGGATACAAATCCCCCAACTTCTTCTAGAGATTTTTTGTGGTTTTTTATTCATAAACATTCAATAATACCAAATTGGCCAAACAAATCCTGATACTACTTCTTTTATTTCTCTCCAACACCACCAACTCTTAATCTTTCATACTAATGTGTTTGGTTCAAGATACTACAACCCCTAGATACAGATATATGAGAAGATCCTCCATCTTGAGCTTCCAAAAATAAAATTTAGTGTCATTAAAGTTCTCCATTTCTAATCTAGATGTGCTTTCCATTTCCCCGCAACAAAATTTCCGTCTATGCAAGCTCCCTCTCAAACAAATATTAGACAAAAAAAAACCTTCTCCCTAACACCTTGGATTTGAGGTGACCAAGCTTTGATACCAAATGAAAGGAAGCATGGGCACAAAATACACTTCCTACATTAATCCTCGAGAGAATAAGGTGTAAAAAATGTTTAAATAGAATATTTGCAAACAAATGAAATTAACAATAAATAATTAACAACATGATTTCCTAGGGAAAACCCTTTCCAGAGAAAAACCTCACACTCTAAAGCACACTCAATGTATTATTCAACAACTAAATGGTTACAATACAGAGTTTGTGTGCTCTCAACAACACTGTTCAAGAATAACATAATTCTAGAGAATTTCAACAAAGTAACATAACAGTAAGATAAAACTTACATGCATTGTTTTCCTCTATCACTAACATTGAATAAATAGGCATAATATAACCATAAACCATTGAAGATTTTCCATTTCTACATGCTGGAAACCACCAACAAGTTATTCTCTGCCGCTCCTTTCCATTTATTCCCTGCCACTACTCAAGAGTTATTTCTTGCCACTACTATGCATTTATTCTTTGCCACTGCTCTGCATTTTTTCCTTGTTATAGCTCTACATTTCCCCCCTCCTCCACTACAACATTGTCAGGTGTATGACACACCTATCTCAACATTGAAAAGACTTGAACCCTTGTGGAGTAACATCATACCTCACTTTTTTTGTTTGTTTGTTAGCAATGTTTGTTACTTGTGGGACAACATTTCAATTGTTGGCTAAAAAACTACAACCTAAGGGAATCTAAGTCGTCAAAATCACGAGGGGATCGCACCCCACTGAGCCACACGGATTTTTTGGGTGTCTCCTCCTGACTAAACACATTGTAAGGTTATTGAACTCGAATTTCCTAGAAAACAAAACCCACACCTTAACTGGTTAAGTGTGAAACATCATACCTTACTTTCAATCACCCTATAAACCGCCATTAATAAAATTCACTATAAAAAAAACATAAGATATTAACAAGTGATTATGCTCATATAGAAAATGCTTCTTAACAAAAATAAAATTAAAAGCATTTTCAATTTAATATAAAAAAATTATAATAAATTAAAAAAATAAATTCTATCTAATATCACAATTATATTATGGGGAAATACATTAAAGCCAAAGATTAACTACCTAATATACACATATACGACACTCACATAAAACTTTAAAACAGTTGATTCATCTAACTACTTAATATTAACCGTTATGTTATATAGTATCATTATTATAGTAATAGTTTTGGTGTGGGGCTTGGCCGTTACCTTAAAAATAGAAAATAAATGGAAGTTATTGTAATTATTATTACAAACATACTTAAATAATAATCATATAGTTGTATTATCTCTGGAGGGCTATTAAATTAGAAGATTAGGAGATAGATGAACAAGACTATCTGGCCTTGAACGTATTCGTGATGTGAATGATATACCGCATAATATTCAGATTAGTAGAAATGGAATCGCTTCCTATGCCACAGGTATGTTAGAGAGTCAGAATGAATTTCTTGGGTCGCCTACAACAACTTTCCACTGAAAACTGTGGAAGCATTCGGTTAGTAAATGTATAGAACAATCTTAGACCAATATTAAACCCCATAAACTTAAATGACAAAAAATGGGGAAAAAAGCGCAGTCGGCTATCCGTTCAATGCCCATTCCTTGCGCACAGGCATGGAAATTTGAACTCTGTAATGACAGGGAAGAATGGAATGGTATCGGCCTAAATCTCATCTAAGAGACCGCGACATGCAGACTGCCTCAAAGGCGGTCCTATTATCCTACGGAGTTCTTTAAATCGTTCGATGTCAAAATTCCTGTTCTTCATCAATCGCTTTTGCCTGGTCTTGAAGCGAGCTTGGAAGAAGCCCTCGAATGTGGGATCGGCGGATGTCCTCAGGAAAAATGCATAGCCTGCTAAGAAATAAATGGAGGTTATGTAGAAACATATAGGTTCCATCACATCCCACGAGAGATCCCAGAAGGTGAACCGCATTAAAGCGGCCGTCTGGAGGCTCAGAAACCCAAACCCGCGCCATAATTCTCTGCGAACTAATTTCTATGCTTCCAAGTCTATTTCGGTCTTTTGTTTTTCCATCTCTTGCAACTCTTCCCTGCAGCGATCGTCTAACAGAGGGACGACGACGCTCTCAATGACCTTTGCTATCTGCAAAATGGAAAGAAAACAAATATTAAAATAATAACAAGAACAAGAAATCTTGAAACCCTAACAAAATCAAGAAATCTTAAAACAACAGAGACCTAGAGGTTCAAAGATCGAATCCGGTACCTGCTCGGGCCGGAGGTAGACGCGATTGCCGACTGTGAGAATCTGCCCGGCTTCTTCAAGCGATTTCACAACTTCCATGGCATCCTCCTTGCCAGTGGAGTGCATACATATCTGTAATAATTCTTTGCGAGAAATGCAGGCATGGCGGATTTGGCGCAATCTTTTTATCAGAGAATCCATCTGCACGAGCATAAGCAGCCTACCCCGCTCCTCCGCAGATTTTTTCCCTTCATGCGGGCTGACGACGTCCTGATGGAGGCGATCTGTCGCAGCGTTATTCAAATTCTTTAACTCCCGCCAGCGGTCGCCATGGAGCAGCCATGGACGGGCACGAGACTGCGCGGGCATAACAACGCCCCGCCTATGCAGAAACCACGGATCGAACCTCTGGAACTCAACGATCTCTGCACGTTGGTCAGATCCGTTGCCATGAAGGGCAGTTTGCGCAATGCGGAGATATTGTCGCTCTTGAAAGGCGTGACTGAGCAGTCTGCGAATAGCCATTGATGCAGCTCACGGATACATGAATACAACATAACAAAGAATATGAGGAGCACCAAGAGCACCGGCGATTTTATAAGGGCTAATGCCTCGCGTTAAGGTAAATTTCTCTGAGAGTAGGAAAGGTAAATTTCTCTTAGAGTAGGAAGGGTTTGTTACAGGAGGATGGATCAGCTATGAAGAAGTTCTGTTTACATTAATTTTTTAATTAAAAATGAATAAATTTCTTAAGAACCGATTTTAAAAAATTGGGAAGTTAAGGCAATTTTCGAAGTGAAACAATTATATGGTAATGTGTGAAGGCGAAATATCTATACTCTACACAAATGTGCCTAACTTCTCCTTCCACGTTCAATACCGCGCGTGAACGCCCGTCATCTATGGTGTCTGGAATTTGGCCCTAATTATTATTATTATTAATTTTATTGGGCGCCGCGTGCAAAACATAACTTAGTCTACGTGGCTTCTCAATCCTCCAACATCGATGGAGGATGAGATTGATGAGGTGGATACATCAACAAGATTGATTGTTCATCTTTAGATATCTTATAACTAGTATAGCTACTCAAAACTATGGTTGATGAATGTCGAAAGGTGTGGACAGAAAATGAAACGTACAGTCAGAAAATGAAATGCACAATCAGAAAATGAGTGTCTATAGCCAGCACAGCCAGCGTGCTAAATCTAAAGTTTAATCATTTAAATGTGGCAATCATATAGTGCTACAATAATTTTTTAATATGATTAGGTAAATGTTAAAAGGTAAACAGTTAATGGATGCCTTAAAAAATACAAAGAAGTTATGAAGAGGAAATCACATTGATTTGGGAGGACGACTAAGAATATGCCTGCATCTTCAATTGTTAGCCATCAAATTAGAATTTTAAATTAAAAAGTAATTAATTATACTCATTGTCAATAAATATACACCTTTCAACTTAACGAGAAAGATTAGGTGAATTAGATCCAGTGATCCGCAACAGAGCCTTATTCTTACATTAACAAAAGATTTTAGTAAATAAAAAGGGCCTAAAATGAGCTGGCAAATCTCTTTCTTTCTATACACAACGCTGAGTCATAATCACGTTCTTGTGATGCAAAGCCGGCATCGTAGACAGGTAGCCGGTGATAATTGCGTCTAAAAAATTATAATGTTTGGACTTGTCCTTCCACCATATATATATAATTGCGTTTAAAAAATTAAAAAAAATTATAATGTTTAGACTTGTCCTTCCATCATATATATATATATATATAATTTTTTATTATGCTTATTAAATTTATTGATAAGATGATCATAAATCCATTTTAATTCTAGATTCATTATGTGTTTCAAATCATTTAAGGTGTAAATTATTTTTAGAGTACAAAATATGAAGAGAAGTTTGCACATAGAGGGATTTGTAGAGTAGAGTTGGTTTCAATCACGTACTCTTCAAAACTTTAAATCATCGTTCATAAGTATATGTATATGTTTTAGAGGAATTTGATTCTTTGAAACTTACCAAATATCATTTTTAATTTAGAAAGTACTATAAAAAATGACATTTAGAAAGTTACATGAGGATTAGAGTGAACAATAATAAAGTAACAATATTTAATGATAGACATTACTTAGTAACCAATCTCAATATGTATTCTTCAACTTTTCTTTTACCATAATAGTTTCTTTTTCCAACCTCATATATTCCTCATACTTCTATTTACATTATATTGCATCCTTTTGATTTTAATGTATATATCAATGCATTCTATATATTTTAACATTTTATATATCTTAATGTTATAATGATTTTTAACATGCAAATACTAATAGATGAATCACACCCAGTGAACTTCCACTTATAATAAGTATTTTGAAATTGGTTTACATTGTGTTATTGTGAAAGTCATTTCACTTTGCACTATTGAGTGTTGAAATCATTGTAAGGGATCAATTTCCTTGGTATTGTTTCTTCAATTAAAATGCATAATCATCTTTCATTGTATTATGGATGAAATCAATACACTCTATTGTTGTATTATATCATTGTTAAAATCAATACAAATATTTTATTATTTTAAATCATTATATCATTAGTGAAATCAATGTATCATTAGTGAAATCAATGCATTGTATTATTTTAAATCACTACATTATGACATTATTGAATCAATACAACTAATTATTCTAAAATATTTTCAACAATACAAATACAAGTAATAATTAATACAAATACAAGTAATAATTGAAATTTAATTCTTTCTTAATTTTTATAATTGAAACAATAATATATAAACCTTATATCTTATGTCTAGATTTTGAAACTTTCTTTATTTTAATAGCTTATCAAGGTATAATAATATATTTTAAAAAACTTTTTTTTAATTTTCTTTAAAAATATCAACTCATTAAACTTTCTCCATTAATATATTTTAAGAAGCCTTTTTTTAATTTTCTTAAAAAAATCAACTCATTAAACTTTCTCCATAATTTCCCATTCATTAGTAATTTTTTTATTTATTTAAACCTAAAATATAGCATCATGACCATGTCCTATATGTCCTCTATTTTTATTCTATGGTACTCACAATAATCTTTTGACGGAAATGATTAAATTAACCACAATAGTTATGAATTTTAATGAATGCATTCATTTGAAAGAACAAATGCACTATGAAATCAAAGAGGCAACAACATCAATAGAAAATTGTTCATAAATATATCATGACAAAGGCCGAGTGGAATTTAAATTAAAATCTTACACTATTGTTACACATGAATATGTATATGTACATATACATATAGAAATATTGAGAATGATGTAGGTGGTTGATAGAAATAACCCAAAAAATCACAACACATATAAATCTTATAATTTTAACCTATTTTTTTTTATTGATATTGATGATTTTTACAAATAATCTTTAATAAATTATATATATATTATTTATTTGATAAGAGTCAATATTGTATTTTTTTATTTTACTTAATATTTTATTATTAAGTTAAAAATATATTTTTCAACTCTAAGTTAAATATGAGAGGAATTATCAATCTTCTTTATATTAGGGGATATTCTTTCTAGACACAATTATATAATTTGAATGGGCTTAATGATTAAGAACATGTATTTTCTTATAAAAATTCACAAATTCAAATTTAGAAAGAGATTAGAGTATCCAATTTGATGTATGGCTTGATAGTGACCTTAAAAATGAATTATTATTATTATTATTAAGCAATTATTGCACAACATCATATACTCTCACTATATTGATAATAAATTTGAAGATATGTTGTGATGGAAATTTTCATTGAAATGCTCAAAGTATTTTATAAATGATAAAATCATATTCAAGGTTAAGAGTTAATAATCAAGGGTTAAGGCTTGACAAACCATTTAGGATATATGGATTTATGATTATGAGTTAAGGATTAAGGTTTTGGGGCAATTATGGGAAAATAATGAGGCTAAAAGTTTAAGTAGGGATTAGTGGTTTAGGCATATGAGTTGAGGGTTCATGGTGTGGTTTAGGTTCAAGGTTATGTTTTAAGGACTATGGGTTAAGACTTAGGGGGAAAGGATAAGTGTTATAGTTAATTTATGGGTTAATGACTTATATATAAGGGTTAGAGCTTAAGGAGAAGGGCCGAGGTTAAGGGTTGAGGACTGAAAAAGAGTAAAGATCATTTAGTGTGTATGGGTTCATGGTTATGTATTAAGGATTAAAGTTTAGATTTAAATTATAATAAAACAATAAGATTGAAAATTTAGGATTGAGTATTTTCATTGTTTCATATATAAAAAAAGAGAAATTGAAAGAAAAAAAAAACACAATAAATGAAATTTAAACCTCAATTGGTAAGCGATTCTCTTTCTCTTATATGTTATGAGGTTGATATTTTATATGTATTTTATCCAATCATATAAAGTTGTCTAATAAAAAATATATTAAAATTAATATTTTTTTTTATATATTTATGAAGGAAAAAATAAATACTTATTATGATGATGATGATTAATGTCCACTAAGAGACCAGATTGGTGGTAAGCCATTACTTGCTATTGAAAATTATTAAGAGAATCTTTCCAAGATCACCATACTTTTGTTAATTTAAGAGATTAAGAAGGTTGATAGTGTGAAAAATATTTGAAAATGATATCTATAAGTATAAACTGGAAAATCTAATATAAAATATGGTCATACAAAACCACATAAAACTACTTTATATGAGATATCATTATTTTAATTATTAAAAAAATAATAAATATCTATTTTTTTTTCTAAAAAAATTAATTATTTTTATAAAATTTTAAAATAAAAAAAAATAGAAAAAAACAATAATTTAAATAATTAAATTAAAACTACTTGATATTAAATATCATTATTTTTGTTATTAAAGAAACAAAAAATATCTTTTTTTTCCTAATATAACAATCGAATTTCAAATCTACAAATTAAAAAATTAAATTATTTTTATTAAATTTAAAAATTAAATTATTTTTATTAAATTTAAAAATTAAATTATTTTTATTAAATTTAAAAATAAAAAATAAAAAATTAAAGCACAACAAAACAATAGTTTAAATAATTATATTAAGTCATCTTAAAAATATATTAAAAATTAACATAAACTTATTTCTATCAACACCCTACAATGTCAAATCAATTTCTATATGCCATAAACATAGCAGTATCTCATGCTAAATTGAGTATAATAATCCTTGAGTACAATAATCATAGATCACATTAACCCTCATGATAAATCGAGTATAATAATCCTAGATCACATCAACCCATTTGCAATCTAGGAATTGAGTATACCTAGATCATATTAACCCATTTGCAATTTGGGGAATCAATCTCGCTACTTGTAAAGTATCCATGAGGAAATGATTAATTAATTTAAATAGCCAATTTCCATGTACAACATACTCGATAGTTTTATCAATTCTCAATACATTTACTTCAATATTAATCAAATCTTAATATTAATCAAATCTTATGTTATAGAGTGAGCCATATAAAATGGAATTAGTATAAAATCACAAACAATGGAATTAAGAGCAAATTTATTACATGGACATTTTCTTAGAATTAGTATAAAATCATAAACAATGGAATTAAGAGCAAATTTATTGCATGGACATTTTCTTAACTTGGTTTCAAAAATCATCTAGCTCAAAGTGAGAAGATTTTGTGCTACAATTTCAAACAAAATAATATGAACATGGATGATAAGTGGGAAGAGATCATAGAGTTCCTAACTCCCCAAATTCTTATTTATTTGAAATATTTCCTTCTAAAGATTTATTCGTTTGGTTTCATTTCTCATTTACTAAATTGAGAAATAAATAGTTGGTGTAATTGAACTTGAAGCACATGTATTTATTGTATATTACTTTCCATTCTCCCATTTTAAGTAGCATGCGTGGGCTTTTATTGGTTTGTCACATGTTATTGAACCTTTGAGAGAGTTGTTTATGGTTCATTTAGAGTAGGAGGATGGGATATCAGATCTAAAATTAATTTTAGCAATTAACAACAACATTTTCATTGGAAAGAAAGAGGATGATTCTTCCTAAAGAAATATCTAAAATTTGTTTCAATGATTTACTACAAGGTATTGATAAATCATTTGAGAACATTTCTATCGATGTTGCTTTTGAATGTGGCATTGCTTATAATTCATATAAAAAGAACACAATACTTTGTTATTGTATCGACCACATACCTTTGATTCCCATGAATAGGCTCTAGATGCAAGCACTAGAGCCGCACTGATGACAATGCCATAGAACTTATAGCCTAACCAAAGGACTTTTTTTATTTTCATTCATAGAAGAGTCTCATTATGTTGCCCTAGTTGCTTGTGGTCCATCGTTTTTTCTTAACATGCTTATTGTATTCCCAACTTGATAAATAATTTATCGATCAAGAAGAGTACTCAACTACGCTTCCCCATGTTGGTGTCAAATTTCTAGACATTCTGATGCAATTTCGACTTAAG
Organism: Picea engelmannii; assembly: GCA_009831015.1. NCBI lineage: Eukaryota > Viridiplantae > Streptophyta > Pinopsida > Pinales > Pinaceae > Picea > Picea engelmannii. Next base: position 34,706 of record ML835601.1, on the reverse strand, counting down.
CATATATTTGTGTTGACATGTGGCTTTATTTTCCATGGCAAAGTGGTTCTCTAACCCTTAGCATAAAATGAGGGTTTATCACAAAGAAAATAAATTAATCATTTAAAAAAATTTATCTTCATATAGTTGGGGTATATGATTAGTAAGAAACTAGTCTATTATATCAATGTTCCCAACAATTGGTTTGCATGCCAATGAACCAATGATAGGATTCATGACTATGTGCTTATGGCCAAGCTAAAGAAACCAAAGACCACAACCAACCAAGCTCCTCATGTTGTGTTAAGAACCAAATAACTGAATACAAAATATCACAATAGATCCAAAGATATCTGAACACAATCACTACACAAGATATATGAAACCATATAGAAAACCACTAGTTTATTATATCAAAACCCTTGAGGCAGGGAAACACCATACAATGGATCCTATTATGGAAGGGATCCTCTCCTGTTCACTTGCCTCTTCGAGGGGGCTTCCTCCTAATGAGCTTCAGCTCCAAACACAATAATTCTCTTCATGTTCCATTACATTGCTTGAACCCCTTTATATAGTGCTACCATCACCTAAGAACATTCTAGAGGAGGAATCTTCTAGAAGTAGAACCTTTTAAGAAATCCTCATGCATTTATTATATCTAACTACCTATTTATTATATCTAACTACAATGGTGGACCTTATTTAATAATATAGTGGACCTAGTCCACATTACATTGAATGGCATCCACTATTATCACTATGGGCCCTCTGGCCCCCCCCACTACCTCTCTAGCTACCTTACATTCCATCCCCCTTATAAAAGCGTTGTCCTCAATGCTTGATGTACAACCATATACCAGGGTCCCATGGATAAGTGTGGACCATAGTGTTGAAGTATACTAAAGAACCAGGGTCCCATTGAGAAATGGAAGCCACCATGCTGAAGTAGTCCAAATGCCATTGTAAACCAGGGTCCCATGTCCAAGTGCTCATGTGAACTCCCCATTGAAGATATCGACACTCAATAACCAACTGAAAATGATGCTCCCAATACTGACACCTATCATGTGGATCCAAATAAGAATATCCATCCACATAGTGAGAGATGATCAAAGATGAATCTGGAAGGAACAATACCATTATAGAATATGCAGGCTAGACGCTGGTAACTAGTTGTTGATGTGGGACATTGATGTTCTCTACAGAAGGTGTAGTAGAGTCATCAAATAAAATATGGAAGTGGTTGTCATCCCATAAATGACAACTATCCATATACCAATCATCGCAATCGGCCTCAAAATCATACCAAGCATATATTTCTTGATTATATTCATCTCTGAGGTCTGCCATAAGAAATCTCTCATGCATGTTATTCAATAAATCTTGAATACTACGAAAACTATCATTGAGGCCATGTACAAAACCATCCAATTTGTTAAACAATTGGTCTTTGAATGCTTCAATAATATGTAGAATTTATTTGAGGGTTTGAGAGGAAATAGCCATCTGAGCACCCTATGAACTCTTTGGTCCCGCAACCGTCATGAAAAAACCCAAAAAATAGAACAACAAGTTACAACAAAAAATCACCGTTTTTTCTGGGAAAACCCTAAAACACTGCTGAATTTAAAATGCTCATAACTTCACTTCCCGGACTCTGTTTCGGTTGATTTTTTTTTTTAAATTGGGTGAAATTGTGAGAGGAACTCAAATATGTAATTTTTTTGGGCAATTTTAGCCTCCATATGCTATATAAATAAATAAATAAATCGCGCTTTCGTCCGCAGAAAAAACCGTGAAAATGTGCAACTTTTAAAACTTCAATATCTTGACTTCCTGGACCCCATTTCGAACGATTTTTTTTTTTCAAATTGGGTGTTTTTCTGAGAGAAACTCATATTTACAACATTTTTTTGTAAATTTTGCAAATAAATATACCAAAAATTTCTATAATCTCGCGGCCCTCTTTTTTTCTTCTCCAAAAAAAAAAATTGCAAAAATAAAAAATATTTGCCCATAATGTCTGCCAGGGAAAGTGCTCTGATACCACTTGTTAAGAACCTAAATAGATCTACAAATATAATCACCACAAATACTAAATACACAATAGATCCACATAGCAATATAGAAGAAACCACACTTTATTATTACCAAATCCTTGAGGTAGGGCAACACCATACAATGGATCCTATTATAGAAGGGATCCTCTCCTGTTCACTTGCCTCTTCGAGGGGGCTTCCTCCTATTGAGATACAACTCAGAATACAATAATTCTCTTCATGTCCCATTACATTGTTTGAACCCCTTAATATAGTGCTACCATCACCTAAGAGTAATCTAGAGGAGGAATTTTCTAGAAGTAGAACCTTCTAAGAAGTCTTCATACATCTTTTATATCTAACTACCCATTTATTATATCTAACTACCATAGTGGGCCTTATTTAATAATATAGTGGACCTAGTCCACCGTACTTGGAATGACCTCCACTATTATCATTATGGGCCCTCTAGTCCTCCCCACTGCCTCTCTAGCTACCTTACATGTTGAAACACAGTTGACTAATTGTGGAACTAATGACATTAAATAATGTTTTGTTCAGGTAGTTGGCAAGAACAAAAAACAAATGAGTATGATGCATCCTAAAATGGACATCTTGACAAGTCAACAACCTTTGGTGCACCAATACCAAATAAACCCATGGTTTCAATTATTAGGAGGAGGTGGTGTACCCTTCCAAAGGTGACTCTTCTCGAGGGGTTGGTAGGAAATCTTAATTATAACCTTGAATTTTTTAATTCTCAGGAGGCCTAAGACCCTAAATCCAAAAATGAGCACAACATTTTGCACCATGGAATATTTTTAACCATGCCTTAAAGGATACAATGACTTTGAACCTGTTTAAACTCTTGTCTAGGTTGGATGAGAATTTCGATGAGAAAAATATGAATAACATTTGCACCCCTTCCTAATGAAGGTATAAGAATCATGAAATACAAGGGGCCTCACTAACCCTTTCAATTAAAAAATTATATGTAATATCTACACCCAACTTTAGAGTCTTGAAATTTTTTGTTTGAAAGAACAAAAAAATTCTAGGTTTTTGTTAAAGAATGCATTGAGCTATATTTGGTTGAATGCTATATTTCACCTTTGTGCATGATGATAAGGGAATAGGTAAGGCTATGACCATTTTTTTCCTCAACTTTCCTCTTACGTAATGGACAAGGAAAAGTGACCCCTCTTAGAGGTTGGTTTGGATCATTGTAACCTAAGTAGGAAAATGTTGGTTAGTGTAGCCAATATTTGCATATTCAACGATGTTGAAGAAAAATCCCATTTTCTAGAGATGGGATGGCATATGAACTCTGAGAATCCCATTGGCTTATCTATGAGGATTTCAACATGGTAGATTCTCAGGAAGGAAATGAAATAATGTTACCACTCAACTTATCTTATGGAGAAAAAACGACATGAATTCCCTCAAAGATGTGAGGATTTAATTGTATGGCCATGCTTTCTTAGAAGAATGTTGTATTTCTTTATTGCAACAGAACTAGGCATGTTTAGGTTGTTAGGGAGGCCGCACTCTTGAAACATCAACCTATAATTTTTCTCTATTTCCATGTTTTATAAATGGGAATTCCTAAGGTCCAGTTTCTCTTAAATGTTTCTCACCTAAAAAATTATAATTGCCTAAATTATATCACAAGGGCTTGAGAAATCTTACCCAAACCTAGAGGAAAGGATCAATTGATTGATTACTATGAATATGTCATTGAACATACCACCTATTTTATGAGAGTTAGGGGATATGGGTGGTAAAACAAATTAGTAAAATGAAAACAATGGAAAGATATCAAGAATGAGCTCGAATAGGTTAGTAAATGACTTTCGCTTAGCCTTTTTGACAAAAGCATAGAAGACATGGCTGCCAAACTTCAACACATTTTTCAAGTTCATAAAGCTCATCATGGTTGAGATTCTCAATTGAGGGGATGAGTCCTTTATCTTTAAACTAGGAACTTACCCATACAATTATTTTACAAACACTTGCCTCTAATGAAGCCTCCAAAAATATTACCGCACTTTAAACAATAATCTCAATGGGAGGTTCACCAAGCAAGAGAATATTGAGGGGGAGTTTGTCACCTAATATAGAATAGTGTTTTAGCCTCAAAGCCTTACTAAAGAATGTAGGGTGGCCTATGGAAGAATATACAAGAAATCATTGGCATTGAATGAGTTAACCATTGTTCTAATGGAGATGGTCTAGGATAAGTTACCTAGACTTTATGACTTTTTGTATAAATTCTATAAGGATAGATTGAAATTTATGGCATGGACCTACTATAGGGGTGTACAAGTGAGTTGTTAGAAAAAAAAAAATGAATGGGAAACCTTTAGAAATTAATTCTTTGGTTCATCCCAAAACTAGGGGACCCTTAGCTTATAAATAGTTATATCTAGGTTAATAACCCTCTTGAACATTTCTTACAAGATTTTGGTCGAAGGTCCTAGTGACGTGATACATATTCAACCCAATATCATTCCCCCATACTAGTCATACTTCATTATTTCCTTTCCATTAAATTGATTTTGGGACTTCAGGCTTATGACATGGTCAAGCGTCCTTTAATACTACCAATTCTCAAGTCCTTTTGTTTTGGTTCCCTTTTTGTCATAAGTGTGGAACCTTTCATGAGAGGCTTCATCTTACTTTTTTATTAACAAATGAAAATTATAAAGGAGTGGAGTGTTTTAGATCCATCTATCAAGGGTTCCGATTGGATTTTTTGCTTTATTACACAATAGGTGATGCCTTCCAGGCTATCATATATCTCATCGAGTTGAACATGGCCTAGTCAAAGGTATTCCCCTCCCTATGCAAGGATCCATGCAGCTTGTTAATTAGATTTTTCTAGATGATTCATTTTTTATATGTAAGTGGAAATGTCTCCTCAACATAGTTTCTTATTGGAAATAAACAATATTTCTCTATAATTTCTCTGTTCATTAAAAATATTATAGCTGCTATGGTTCTACGATGGGTTTTACAATCTTTCTTTGTTAATTGTTTTTCCAAAACTAATGTTGGTCAATCTCTTGAAATTTCATGTAATAGATCAACCTCAAATAAACCCATAAATTCCAAATGACATACTCTGCAATTACAAATAGATTGAGTCCATGCCTCTTCAACTACAATTTATTAATTAGTTGCAATATTTGGTTTGAAATTCCAATGAAAAAAATCAATAGTCAGTTGAATATACACTTTAGTTATTTAAATGAGACTACATAACACTAAAAAAAATCTATTTTCTAGCTATGTTCACATATACTCTATTTTTAATAGAAACAATGATCATCTATATGATATCTTCTCAAGATGATTGGAATGTTGATTGGAATGTCATATGTCATGCTTTCGCAAGTATTAAGATATTCATATATGAAGAAGTTTCATGAGAACATGGGGCATGATACAATTCCAAAAATGTAATGAATGTCAAAATCTATCTCCAACGAAATGCCCAATTCACTTTCTCTCGTAATATGACCCTACTTCAAATGACCATGTGGATTTCCTTCCAGCATGAAATGGGAGGATTATAAAACCACACAATTCCAAAGTGTTCCCAATGACAAACTCACAAAGTAGATAGATAAATAGATAGTTCAAGAATGTACACACACACACACACACACACACACACACACACATATATATATAGACATTCTTGAACTATCTATTTATCTATCTACTTATCTATGTTTCCTTCCAGCATGAAATGGGAGGATTATAAAACCACAAAATTCCAAAGTGTTCCCAATGACAAACTCACAAAGTTACGTGCATTAGCTAAGGTAAATGAACATGGTTTAATTGAACAATCCAATGATGTTTACTTTGCAATGATGGAATAAAACTTAGTTCATTTGTTATTCACTTGATCCTAACAAAAACTATGGGAGTATAAGACAAATTAAGTTATGGATGATAAGAAAAACTGCTAGCAAGAGATTTAAAATCAAATTTGTTGAAAGTCATTTGTTGTCTACAAGAAACACTCACTGAACAACCAAATTAAAGCAATGGAACAATTTCCTACACTGCATATGACCCACATGAATGCATACAGCCTCAAGGTGTTTTGTTGGGGATGAGTATAACCTCAAGAAAGATAAATACATAATTTACAATTCGATGAATAAAGAAAAATATGGTTGCGTTGAGCCTCAACAACCCCCCAATATTTTAAATCTTTTTAGATAAATAATAATGGGTCCCTTTTTATTTTTCAGTTTGTTTAATTTTTACAATATTTTCCTTTGATATTTTGTGATGCAATTGAAGTTATTGAAATAATATTTTGAAACAAAAACAAATAAATAAGCAATAAAATTAGTCCTCCCAACCTCTTGGTAGTCCGATCTCTTGGTGCCCTAGTGGGCTAGTGATCTGGTTATATCGGATCATGATTTTTTTAAACCATTTAATAAATCTCCTACTCGGGTGTCCCGATGGGCTGGAGATACCAGACCAGTCTATACCATGGAATGCAATGGTATGCATAGGAAATGGTATTTCCTTTTCATATCATTGCATGGTATTGCAATGGTATGCAATGATATGCATAGGCAATGGTATTACCGTTCATTACTATTGCATAGAATTGCATGGTATTTTAATGGTATGCAATGGTATGCAAAGGAAATACCATTGCCTATGCATACCATTGCATGGTATTGCAATGGAATGCAATGGTATGCATTGGCAATGGTATTTTCATTGCATACAATTGCATACTATTGTAATGGTATGCAATGGTATGTATAGAAAATGGTATTTCCTTTGCATGCCATTTCATATGATTGCAATAACATGCAATGTTAATGGTATGCAACGACAATACCATTGCTTATGCATACCATTGCATGTCATTGCAATACCATTGCATACCATTGCAATACCATGCAATGGTATGCAATGTCATGCAATGACAATACCATTGCCTATGCATACCATTGCATACTATTGCAATACCATGCAATGGTATGCAAAGGAAATACCATTTCCTATGCATACCACTGCATTCCATTGCAATATCATGCAATGGTATGCAAGGGAAATACCATTTCCTATGCATACCAATGGTATGCATAGACATTTGTATTGCCTTTTCATACCATTGCATGGCAATGGTATTTCTTTTGCATTCCATTGCAATACCATGTGATGGTATGCAAAGACAATACCATTGCCTAAACATACCAATGGTATGCATAGGAAATGTTATTTTCGTTGCATATTGTTTCATACCATTGCATGGTATTGCAATGGTATGCAAAGGAAATACCATTTCCTATGCATACCATTGCATGCCATTGCAATACCATGCAATGATATGCAAAGACAATACCAATTCCTATGCATACTATTGGTATGAATAGGCATTGGTATTGCCTTTGCATACCATTGGATACCATTGCATGGTATTGCAATGGTATGCATAGGCATTGGTATTGCCTTTGCATACCATTTTATAACATTGCATGGTATTTCAATGGCATGCAATGGTATGCATAGGCAATGGTATTTTCTTTGCACA
>ML835600.1:6393-25040 GCA_009831015.1 Picea engelmannii | reverse complement strand
GCAAAATAAACTATCCCCTCAGCGACCTCGAAAGGGGCCTGGTCAGTGCGGATTTAATAATTAATCTCACACTTTTATTTTCTGTCAATAAAATAAACCAAATTCCCCTCAGCTCTCAGTGCGGTTCCTGACCCTTCCAGTTGTGAGCTCGTCTCGATTTGCTGGGAGTAAGTTCATACACGTTGTGTTGGTCAGTGGTTGATAGTTTTAATTAGGACAACCCTCGAAGTTGTTAATTTGATGTGCGGGAAAACGCCTTGAAGTGACCTGAGAAGTAAGGCGGGCCCTCTCGAGACCTGGCTTCCTACCCGTTTTGGACATCCAGCACTTTGAGTGAGTTTTACTGGTGAGACCATTTGGGTTTCGGTAAAGCTCTCCGCAAGTTTCCAAGCAAAGAGTTAACCTCCAAGGAGGCTCAAACCATTTCACTAATTGAACTTTAATTTACCCTTAATAAAACACTCGAACTACACTGCCCACGATTCTCATTAAGGCACTGGTCTCAATTTTCATATTCAGCAAAGCCACAGGCTTCATTTCATAAGTGGTTATATATTTAATATAAATGCAACTTGCACCTAACAATTGTCTCTTAGTATCCTTTTGATGCAAGTACATGTTCATTTGATTATATATATATCGTGGTGAATGTTCGTTTCATGTTTTATTTATTTTATGGTTAATGGTTTGAAGAATCAATAAACTCCTAGATTTCAATTTTCGTACTTAGCTTAAAAGCCTTAGTATATTTGTTAGGGACTACCCCCCTTGGCTTCGCTAGGAGTTGGCCTAGACGGAGGCGTTGAGGATTAGGTGACAGCACCTTAACTCTCACTTTCCCCCAAGGACACACCGAGTGGATTGAAGATTTCTTCCACGTCTCCCAGGTGTGTATAAGGTGGCAACATGACCTACTTGTCAGACGTAAAGCAAGATGTGATGTTCCTTGCTTTTGACCTAGTTGTCAGATGTAAAGCAAGATGTGATGTTCCTTGCTTCTGACCTAGGTGTCAGACGTAAAGAAAGATGTGATGTTCCTTGCTTCTGACCTAGTTGTCGGACGTAAAGCAAGATGAGATGTGTACCTTGCTTCTGACCTAGTTGTCAGACGTAAAGCAAGATGAGATGTTCCTTGCTTTTGACCTAATTGTCAGATGTAAAGCAAGATGAGGTGTTCCTTGCTTCTGACCCAGTTGTCAGATGTAAAGCAAGATGAGATGTGTTCCTTGCTTCTGACCGAGTTGTCAGACGTAAAGCAAGATGAGATGTTCCTTGCTTCTGACCTAGTTATTAGACGTAAAGCAAGATGAGATGTTCCTTGCTTCTGACCTAGTTGTTAGACGTAAAGCAAGATGATATGATGAGACTAGCACTGAGCTTCCGGATGGATAGCTGTGACGTAAAGCCAGTCTAGTATCCTACTTCCAACCTGATGGTTGTGACGTAAAGTAGGACCAGTATCTTGCTTCCAGCTTGAGTGCTGTGACGTAAAGCAAGACGATGAGATGAGACAAGTACTGAGCTTCCAACTTGACAGCTGTGACGTAAAGCCAGTCTTGTATTATGATGAGCCAACCTCGTGTTGTGATGATGATGATGTATCCGTTTTCATACTAATACATATTGATGTAGATGATGATGGCATTCCTTGAGAATGACGATGCTGTTGATGAAGAAAACTTCCGATGATTTATAGATATGCCAGTCAGTGTTCCAAGATGATATTGATGATGCTGTCCTCTCACCCACTTGATGCTGTTGATGATGTTGTGTAATGTCCCATGTTTCCTAGGCAGTCAGAATACCGTGGTGGTTTACACAGTTTCCCGTAAACCATTAGATGGATGAGTTAGGGAAATGATATTGGTAAAGTCACTTTCGAATTATAAAGTGAAAACTTAGGAAAAGTGAGTTGATTAATATTAAACCCCTCTTTGAGGGTATTTCTCTCCAAATATTAATTAAATGATTATATTAATGGAGAAAAAGAAAAGTGGAAGAGTAAAAGGACGGATGAGAGTTGGAAAGGGATTATTGACTATTCATTTCAAAACTGAGTTTGGGAGAAGAGCTCAGTGAGCAAACGAGGGTTTCAGCTGGAAACCCACCTTGGTGCTCGGATTCGGCAGTGAAACTATCTGCCCTAGCCGTGAGATTGGAGAAGCCATTCCGGTTTTTCATTTGCAGGTACTGGCATTGTGATTTCGAGAAGGTCTACTGGAGAAGATCTTCATTTTCAGATCTGGGAAGAGAGGGTGTTTTTTCTTTGGCACGTGTGAAGAGATGGGTGTTTCCTTTGAGCTGGGCGCATCTTCCATTATCCCTCTGCGTGTTGACTACTGAGGCTGAGTTGGGCCTCTTCCTATGCGTGTTATCCCTAGCTGGGCGTGACATTGCTGGTTGTCATCTATTGGCTGCGTGTTACTCTTGCTGGCTGTTTTCCTTTCCATTTACAAGTGCTGCATGCTCTTCCTTGTGTTGCGTGGGAGGTAAAGGGAAGGTTGCTGCTGGTCGACCTCCATTTGTTGGCTGTACCCTGCATGAAGAGAGACATATGACTGAGTTGGGGCTGCAAGATCACTCGAATCATATGGCTGGGCAATGATTACAGAGTTGTCCCCTCTTATCAACTCGTGTGGACAGTTTTGGGTTATTTTCTTATGGCTGTGTGTGATGTGAGGATTCAAGTTTCCTACAACAGACATCCCCATCATCTTTGAGAGGTATTCCACCTCATTTTGATTGTTATTGGTTCAGCATTATTATTCAATAAAGAATAGCCCGAGTTTAATAAATTTGTCCATTTAAATGTGAATGTTTTTCCAATATTATTTTATGGGTTTGGTTTAATGTCGGAATAAAACACAATGCACTTCACCGGGGAGGTATAAGGGGATAGAAAACCAACAAATCAGCAGGCAAACAAAGAAATACATTTGTCCATTAAAATTTCATCTTCAGCAGTCAATTACAGAAGTATGCCAAGTGTTTGACGAAAGTCCAACACCAGAAAAGAAGGCTTTCTCCAACTTTTGCAACCAAGAATATTTCATGTTGTCCTCTCTCTCTCGCATGATGCTGCTGAAGAATACCCTTCTTGTTAAGAGGGAGTGTTGAAATAATGTAACTGCAAAGTGTATTCTTATTTTTATTGATATATTATTCATAGGATCAATCCCCATTGGGGATTGATCATGTCGGTTATTGTAATAGGACCAAATCCCCTTTTGCGGATTGGTCAAAAGACAATTGTAATAGGCAGAATAAGAAGTCGGCCCCAACAGATATTAAAGAGGCCCAAAAATAATAATCAAGGTGGGTTTACCCACCCAGTTTGAGAAGTCGGCCCTGCCAGTGAAGAGACACTTCACACGTGCCAGACTTGTATAAATAAGGAGGCTAGCGCCTCACTTAGACACACAAATCACTTGCTCATTTGAGAGACAAGTTCAGATCTATTGCTGGAGAAGAAGGAGAGAGAGAGTGGCGCATATCTGGGAGAGGACTTTCTGTATTAGTTTAAGAGATCTCTTGGCATTGTATTGGCTATCTATATTAAGGAAGTTTTGCTTGGTTTTCTTCCCCTAGAGGGTTTCCCAGGATAAATGCTGTGTCTCTTGTGATTGTGTATTTCTCAGTGATCTTGGATTATGCTATTGTTATTTAATGAAATGCAAACATCTATAATAATGGCTTAAACATTAACAGAGACATGCTAAAAATTACATAAAACTTCTGAGAAGGTCCCCCAAAAGCACAATTTGTGTGCATTTGACATAGCATAAAAAACCAAAAGCTCAACCTTTACATCAGACTTCATGATCATTGATTGTAAGTGTTATCGCACAGTTTGTAGCTAGGAAGAAAGGCTATAAAGTAGAGGGCCAAACTGGCGTAACAGGAACCTATCCCACCCAATGTCACCACGATGGGAAGGTTCTTTCTCTTTAGGGTGGTGAGGCCCAGGGGAGACGTCCCCGGTGACCTGGGGTTTTGAAGAGGCTAAAGGATAATCAGACAATGACAAGTTTCCCCTTTCACAGATCACCACCAAAACAGATAGTTCAGCTTATAGCCAACAAAGATAACCAAGTAGAATCCCTGCCCGAGAACAAAGCAACAATAAATTGATATATGCAGGCTTTGGTTAGTACTTCATATATATCAAAGACTATATGATATTCAATATAAGCAATTTGAAAGTAAATGCTGACGAAGTCAATGTTTACAAAATAGCACTGAAAAATAATGTCACTTCACCAATAAATACTAGAATGATATGGCATTCAATGCAATAAATCAATACTTGATTTAATTAATGCCTTTAACTACCATTCAATTGCTCATAAAGTAAAACGTTGTTGCATTAAGATGTAATAACCAAGGATGACGTCAGCAAATTAGGGTTAGTAGGGTTAGCTAGAGCTAGGGTTAGTGTAGTTAGGGTTTAAATTTCAAAGAGTTTGAGAGTTGTTTGACCAATTTCACTTCAACGTTGGAGGACTTCTAGATCAGTGCCTTAGGGTTTAATGGAGTCAAAAGTGAAGGACGCACAGGTTGAAGGAGGACGACTAAGGACTGGAGGGAAGAGCTCTGAAGTGCTTCTATGGCAGGGCCTCAGAGACAAAACCCTAGGGGAGAGAGGCTCACTTCGGTGTTGCTATGGCAAGGCCTCGTGCTCTCTCTTCCTTCCTTAGAAGGCAAAAACGGCTAGCATGAAAGATAAAGTCAAGTCAAGAGAGTCAAATGAGGGAGAGTGTTGCTACATCAAGGCTCTATCATCAAACCCTAGAAGAAAACGGCCCTAAGTGTAGATAACCTAGGCTTGGGATGTCTTCTCCTTCTTGAGCTCAAACAGGTACGACTAGCAAAGGGAGAAAAGGAGAAAGGAGTGTAGCTACGGCTAGGCTCTCTTTTTCCTCTTCAATGGCTGAAAATCTCTCTATTAGGGGACATGAGACAAGGACCTACTTGTGTGCTTGTCACCTAGGGTTTTTGTTCAGCAATAATCATAAATACTTGCAAGAAATTTAACTACAACCATTCATTCAAGAAGTTTTGCAGAAAAATACTTACAATTCACAAAGAAATAAATGTGCAAACCCTAGTTGTAACCCCTTCCTTCAAGAGAGAAACCAACATATGCCAAAATAACCTTCCTTCAACAAGTGCGCATCACCCAATTATCCAATAACCCAAGATAGGGCGCTAATTTCAGACCTCACTAATGAGTGAGTGAGTTGTGATGAAAAAATGAGAGTGAAAATCTCTCATTTATACAAAACCTTGACCTAATTTTACATTTTAGGTCAGGTAAAAGGTTGACAAGGCCAAATTATCAAAATCATATTGTTTTACATTAAATTGTCAAATTAAAACCCTAATTGAGCTATACAGAGATAATAAGCCCCTCTAAGGGAGGCGTTATCCCCTTCTAGGGCAAATGGGGCATCCTGGAGCAAAACGTTAGCCCTCCTCGGGCTTCTCCAACCTGCCACATGTGCCAATACTGCTTAGTCTGCCTCCCAAAACGTCAATACTGCTGGATGACATCATGGCTATGATGGGTGACGTCCTAGGCCTTCCAAGGCCAACGTTCCACTGAAAAAGGGAAAATCCCCCTAGGTCAAGCTCTGTCGGGGTGCCTCTTGTAGAACGTCCTCTTCGTAAGACACCGATCCATCTCTGTCTCGTCTCTGCCCCATGGTGGGGTCTCAGCATCCATCTGATGGGCTCTTCAGCCCCATGGAGATCCGAACTGATCATCTCCCCATGTGTACCGGTCCAAATGGTACCTGTCCGTTGGGTATGGTCCTGCACATCAAAGGCTATGCCCTCCATGGGCTCATCAGTCACAGGGATCATAGAAATGTCAATCACATTTCATCATTAATATTATTAAACACATGCATAAAAACCCTAATACATCAGTGAATAGCTCAAAGACGTTACACAAGCCTGCAATACAAGTTTGGGGAAAAGGACAAGGCGTCCTATTGGGCTAGTGTCCACAGGAAAAGGAAAGTTCCCAGAAAGACCTCTTCCAAGCCATGTAAGTGGGTGGTGTGGTCAGGGGATGTCCAAGCATGTGGGTGCAATGATGGCCAAGGATGCAAAGTTGTTACTTGTGGGTGCCTTTGTAGAAGGCGAGCTGTCCCTGTCATGGATGCATTTTTTCCAAGCCCATTCTTGCCTTTATTCTTTTTATTCTTTTATTTGTTTTTTTTCTGGTTCAAAAGCTAATCAAGGGACACTGCCTTGGCATGGTGACCAGAGTTGACAACGTTACCCACAAGTACTTTCACAAAGATGAGAAGGTTGGCTCGTGATGAAGCGCCCTTTCCCTTGGCCATGCAACCAAGAGCCACTGCCCTGGCATGGTAACCAGCTGGTGGCAATGTCATACTGCTAGGTACCTGTTGACCGCCCATTTAGCACCGGTGGTCAACTCATGTGCCATGAAGAGATGCATCATCAGATGCAGTATTGTTGAAGACTTTTGGTTCTCAGGGTTGTGTTTGGCCCAACACTTATTTTTGTACTTGGAATTTCCGCACTCCTGCGTGGGTTAATAATGTAATAGGTCTGCATGAGTCATGTCTAGGTCGGTTACCTTGGGATCGGTTCACTGGGAGAGTTCCGTTCACTGAGGGTTTTTTATCCTCAGGATATCAGTGGGTTTTTTAGCCTTACTGATTTCCCTTGAGTTTTTCCCTCACACTTTACATATGTCCTCCAAAGTGGTGGACGACGTTCTAGTGGGCTTATGTTTTCGTAACTATATAGGGAATTCATTGTAAATGACCATGCAAGACATCATAGAAAGTTTTGCGGAATTCCGTCAAGTCTAGGTTAGTTTTTTTTAATTAATTAATTTTTAATTAAATTTCCCTAAGTTTGGAGGTTTAATTATTTAATTATTTAATTATTTTTGAGCAATAATTGTAAAAACTGGATCCTTGGACTTTTGATAGCGGCATTTGTGCTCAAAAGAAATGGAATAGCACCTCCTACATCCTTGGACCAAGATTTAGCTCGGTCGGACAACTTTAGCCATGGGTTAGTCCACCTAGAGTGTCAGTCAGTCTATAACAACAATTTTAATTGCTAAAGTCTAAACATGGCAAAATGTGAAAATTGTAATAATGAGTTAGATGATGTGAAATGTTGAAATGATGGTTAGAGAGAGACCCCCTAAGCATAACCTTAGCCTCCGAACTCTTTTCAACCTTGTCTAACCCCTTTTCCAACCTCCATACTCAAAAGTTGCACCCCCCTAGGGGGATTGACGTTTTTCCATTTTTAATTTAATTGTGACTTGAGTGTGGCCCCCTCTCCTATTCTTTCACTTCATTTAACCTTCTTATCTTCCATAGTAGTGATCCTTATCACTCCACCTCACACATACTTGAATTTGGGTTGATTTTTGACCAAGGGGAGCGCTCTCCAAGAGAGTTATGCCCTCCTTTTCATCTCTCCAATAAAAGTTACGTTTTTTATTTTGGAAAGACTCTTCAACTCACCTTAGCATGGATCCCATGCCTCTCCCTGAGCTTTTGTGTGATCCCAACACCTCACACCCTTTCCTCACCTCTCATCTCCTTTTCCTCATTCCAAGAGGTGCGCCCTCCAAGAGTGGTGTGCCCTCCCTCACCTTGAAACTCAACAAATAATTATTTAAAAATTATTTGAGCCTTTTCACCTCCCATGGCACAAATCCCACACTTCCTACATGTCATTAGATCTAATTTATTTTTCTATTTTTCTACACCCTAGATCTATTGTGCAAACCCTAGGAAGTGCGCCCTAGCCTAGAGATCTACTCTATTGCTTGGTGGTGGACACTTGGCTTAGATCCAAGAGGGGTAGGTTTGCCTCTCCAAGTATAAATGGATCTCTTTTTTCTCTCCCAACACACCATATCTTGAGCTATTGTTATGCTACTTGATTTTCCTCTCTCTCTCTTGTCATTTCACTCATTCTCATTTCAATCTAGTTCTAGGGTTTTGGAGTATTCCTCTCCAAGACCACTTCTTTGGTAATAATATTTGGAAGCTTTGGAGGACAACAAGAATGGTAATGCGTGTGCTTGTCATTCTTATGCAATGGAGGTAATATTGTTCAATGTTGTTTCTTATTTCTTACAACACTAGATCTTAGATAAAGTGTTATCTAGGTAGGCTTAGTAGTGCGTATGCCTATTCATATGATATAGATCTTGATGTAAGATGTAAATTGAAGTGTTGTTTATTATCATTGCATCAACGCATTGTCTTGTGTATGCTTGAGTTTGGAAGAATATTGTAGGTTCACCTTCAAAGTTTCATTGGGAACTCCTTCTAGAAGGGAAGGGTCACTTGAAGCTTCTCACACTCCAACTATCTAGATCTATTACCTTGCTCTTATATTTGCTGTACATCCATCTCATTTTCAGCTAGCATATATTGGTTTAGATAGGTCAAAAATAATTTTAAATCTATATCTTGTCTTGTGGAAAGTTCTTGTCCCAAAAGGGAAAGGGTTTCCTTAACATTGTTTGGTTGTGTGTAGCCATCCTAGCAAGCAAAGCTTGCTGTTTTTACAGGTATATCAGATCTGATAGGAGGCTTTTGGCTGCCCCAAAGAGACACACACAACACTACAACACCCCTTGGGGGACTTTGGTAGCTATCTCTAAACTCATCTTGTCTTTTCTAGCTTAGAAGTGCACTTTTCTCTTTTATTTGCTTGATTGCTTGAGCTTGAGGTGTAAGAGGGGAAGTGGTACGGCCTCCCCTCTTCTTCAAGCTTGTGGGTAGGCAAGACATGGGTAGATCTAGCTTTTTCCCTTTGTTCTTTTGAGTTTTCTTCTAGCTTGGCCGCAAGGTTTAGAAGGTGAGGGCACCTTCTCAACCTTGACGTGGGTATTTGCTTGGTTGTTTATAGATTAGCTTGTAGCTTAGTTTGCTGTTTAGTTCACTTTCTTTCTTGCTCATATCTTGCTAAGTTTGCCCTAATAATAAGATCCAAGAACACTCAAACTAACTAAGACAAGATAACTAATAACCTACCTAGTTGGGAAAGGAACCCCCCAAAGAGGTAGAGATAAGTGTTGATGCTTTATTTTTCATGTGATGTGATTGATCTAAATGGTTTAATGTCTTTAATGCTTGTGTTTTAGATCTAATCTCTCATCTTAAGCCCATTGGGCAACACACTTAAATCTCATATTTGGATCTTGCTTAGTTCATCTCTTTTCAAGCTCTTAATCTCTCTCTTAAGCACATGTTTTACTTTCATGCTTAATACATCTTAAGGTGCTTAACATATAAGTGGTTATTTGCTTCATTGCTTAATATCTATTGGTAGCCACGTCTTGGGCTTGGAATCTCTTGAATGATTAATTGGGCAAACACTTAAATCTTCTTTTAAATCTCTTAAGGCAAACTGTTCTTGCCATTGGATCTATTGTCTCTAATAACACTAATATTGATGTGCATGTGATTTAATCTCTATTTCTTTCAGCCATTTATCTTTATTTGCTTCTTATGTGTTGATGTACTTCATTGTTAAAGCTTAAGCAACACATTTTTTGAGCAAGTTCAGTTCCGGCCATCTCATTATTTTGCACTCTAAAAGTACCTTAAAACTTTCAAAACACTCTTTTAATCACCTAAAAGTCTACCTAACTGTTATATATACTTAATAGACTATTTTAGGGTACCTTAGACCACCATCTCCCCCATCTAAAACGGGTTTGAGGAAAACAACGGAGGGTAGTGGCAGGGGACTGTCCCGTGGCACTCCAGGTGGGTGTCCTCTCCGGGAAGTACTCTTATTGTCAGGGCTGACCGTGGAAGCTAGGGTGGGCCTCTCTGCCTTACTATCTTGAGCACCCGGCAGTTATTTGGCAACAGGAGGAGGAGGCTTTGGTGAAAGCTAATAAAATTTATAAATCTTAAGAAAAGCCTAATTATTAAACCCTTGGCCAAATCTAATAATACTTGGTGGGCTTAATAATAAAGAGTGTAGATTGTCTTCAATATCATCATAATAATTGTGCTCAACTCTCCTTTGTAATCTTGTTGGTGAAGTATTGTATTGATGATAATCTTGTGCAAATGGTGATGTAATTTGATGCTTTAACTCCTTTATATCCTGCACACATTGAACAAATACTTGGTTAGTTGCTTTGTGTAAATTGTAATCTACCATTCTTTAACTTGTAAATCTTGTAAGTAAATGTACATAGTATTCTTTTGTTGAGTTATTCTTTATTGTAAAATTGTAACTTGTAATATTTCTGTAATAAACCACCCTTTAAACTTAGTTGACCCCTTGCCCAATCTCTAGGCACTAGTCTTAGTTGACCTAGGGAAAGGACTTGCTTGTCATGCTAACCCTTGCATATTGCATGGTTGCCTTAGCATCTTAGGAATAGAATCCCCTCTAACCTTAACAAATTAAAATTGACTCCTAGAACTTAACTCTAACAAATCTAGTAACTAAGGTCTACCCCCTTTGGCTTCCCTCGGAGTGAGCCTAGACGGAAGAGGTTCCAGTCAAAGTGACAACGTGGGCTGTGAACCTAGGCATTGTGCCTCCAAGGACACATTGAGTGAGCCGAACTCAACTCACGTCTGCAAGTGTGTATAAGGATGACAACAGTACCCATGGACCTAATAGGCTGGCTCGTGATGAGACCCCCTCTCCTTTGATTAGGTCTTGTTTTATTATTTTTTCGGGTCCGTCTTGTTTCTTGCTAAGAAGATTTTTATTGCTTTCTCGGGGATCCCTAGGCAAAGCATCTTGAGGTTCATTTTTAGGCTTTTATCTTTTACCAGCTTGCTTTTACCTTCTGGGCCTTTAGCCCCTTCTTCCCATGAGGTAAGGTGCAGTCCTGAAAATAGGTCAACCCAATGCCCGGACAAGGGGAATGGGATAGGTGAGCGGGAAATAAGATGGAAAAGTGGTGTTATGATGGGAGCAGACGACGACTTTTCAGAAATCCCCCTAGTGGCAAACCAAACCCTACAGACACAGGCTTGTTAGGGAAGCCTCTCAGTCCCCCCAAACATGGTCAAGTGGGCAAATGTAAGATCCAAGCAGTTGTTAGAGATAAAAGGAATCAGATACATATATTTAAAGGTTTTAACGATCAAAAGTGACACATACCATGATACCTGGACCAATTACCTCATGGAGCAAGAACCTCTTCTGATACAGGACCAAGCCGATGGTGATGGATGTTGTTGTTGTTGTCAAGACAAAGACAATGGAAGAAGACAAGGTGGGCCCTCCAGGGCCATGCTCAGGTCAATCCTGCTCTCGGTACTCCATGTCTAGGACTTGTGGGCCTCAAGACATGATCTCCTAGTTATCCCTAAAAAGTGGGGATAACAGTAAGCATTCCCATAATGGCAAATCAATATATCTCCTACCATTTAAAATCCTGCCAGCTTCAAATTTCTGTAATGCCATTTGAGTATGGCACAAAGAACTTGACGGTTTGGAACCAACATTCAAAAACAAAACATGGTGACAAGAAATACCAAAAGGTTCTCCCAGCGCAACAATTTTGCACATTCAATATTTGTCCTATCACTTCTACTAATATTTACCGGACACATCTTATATAACTGCAAGACAGATGCAATACATTGCCAATATGAAGGTTCTCTTAAATACAACGGAGACATATGTACCTTGAGATCTGTAGTCTATGGATTGAGGTCTGCTATTAAAAAAGGCTAATGACCCTCCAAGTTTGCGGTTTGCTACAACAAGAATAGGCCTAACAACCTTCACTTTACTGCCCACAAAACTTACCTCTGCTAGCAACCTCGGCCTGATCCTCCTCCTCCTGTAGGTTTGCTGTTTTAGGGTCCCTGTCGTAGGGGTTCTTTTGGCTGTGGAAGCCTCAAACTTCACCTTAGAAAGGTTCGACCTTTCCCTCATTATGGGTCTGCTGTTAGGGTCTTCTGCGACAGCCTTAGAGGGGCCTCTCCCTTGTTGCGGTCTCCTTCTAGGGTCTTCAACAAGGCTCGACCAACTCTGTGACCAACCTCAACCTTCACCATGGATTTAAGAGGGGTCTGGCCTCAACCATTACCACAGAATTTTAAAGAGAGGTCCGACCCTCTTCCCTTTACACCTACAATAGAGATTTATGGCCTTCCTTCAACCTTGATGTGCAATGATCTTCTTCAAGTCTGCTCTGATACCATGTTGAATTTCTCACTAGTTGGGGCTCATGCATTTAATTTAAATTTTTTGTTTAGCTTTTACTTGAACCATAACTACTGCAGTAAACCAAGATCACAAGAAGAATAATCATGCACAAGAATACAAGAAGTATCCTGGGAAACCCTTCTCAACAAGAGAAGAAAACCCAACCAATCCTTTGCTATATTCTTCAAGAGAAAGACCTCCCACACCATCACCAAACCTAGCACACAATAGGGTGTTGTAATTCTCATAATTTCAGACCATAACTTTTGAAATCATGAGATGACACAATGTTAAGTGTGTTTCCTCAATGAGGATTCACCTTTATTTATACAAGACTTATCACATCAAATGATGTGTCTATTGGCAATATAGGGCCGACCTCAATAACTCAAAATATAATTAATAATTACCATATTAATTATCTTTTACTTTATGGTGGGGCCGACCTGTACCCTTTACATCACAATTAGGGTTACAGGTAAGTCTGGCTCTTAGAGAATACAACAAGGGATCTCATACACCCACTAGTGGAACCACTAGGGGCACGTCCACCTATGCTCATCCACAGGGATGTCCAAGTCAACAGATCTCTATCTCACTGCGTCTCACAGGAGAATCATTTGGACACACACTCACTAGTGCTCAGCCACTAGGATCACGTTCACCTGTGCTCAACCATAGGCACGTCCCACTCAACAGATCTCTATCTCACTGCGTCTCATAGGAGAATCATCTGGAGTATTACATCATCTCAACTCTCTACACAGAGGAGACCAGTACATCGTTTCATCTCTTTCTCAGAGAGAACGACACACCCAACTCATGGGCTTCCTCACCCCGCACAAGGGCACACAACATTCCATCTCCATCTCAGAGAGGAACCACACATCCATCTCATGGGCACACCCAACTCATGGGCTTCCTCACCCCACACAGGGGCACACAACGTTCCATCTTCGTCTCAGAGAGGAACAACACACCCATCTCATGGGCACACCCAACTCATGGGCTTCCTCACAGGCCAACTCACTCAATCTGTGTCCTGGAGGATGTCTCACGCAGCTGTAATCTCACCAAGAGTCACTCTCTTGGCATCTCACCAAGAGTATCCCCCTCTTGGTATCTCACCAAGAGTACTAGGATCTTGACATCTCACCAAGATCCTCAACTTGGCCTCTTGCCAAGTAGCTTCCACCTGAAGTGGAACCAAAATCTGATCTGCCTGTCTCCGTAGCCAAGTGAGGCTCAAGCCTCCGTGGTGCCCTGCCGCTCCTCCTCATCAATCTCTGATGCTGTGAAGCCCCTACACCAACCCTCTGTCTCGACAACTTTGAAATTGAAGCTGTCTCGGGTGGACCAGTCACCCCTGTTGATGGTGTCCATGAAAACTGAGTTTGAGCTCCCTCTGAATCACTATTGTGAGTCAATAGGTCCTCCTCAACTCTGTCTTCCCACCTGATGATGGATGGTGTAACACCAGACAAAGTAGTCGCGAATGCACACTCTCTCGCAAAATGTTCATAGAACTCAAGCTCCTCTGTTGTCGCTGCTAAAACATCCTGCAACTTCTTCTTCTTCTTGGGACACTGTCCTGCATAGTGACCCATCTCCCTACAAGCAAAGCATCTCACTGAGCTCATATTTCTCTTTTTCCCACTGCTGCTCTCTCTTCCCTGTGGTGGGGCCCCAAACTTGGGACCTTGCCGACCTCCCCGACCGGTCTTCTTCTTTCCCTTTGTCCAAAGACCAAGGTCCTCATCACCCTGCAATGTCTGTTGCTGTCCAGAAGCCTTTGATATAAGTCTAGTCTCTTCCTGAACGAAATCATCCCACATCCTCTCCCAAGTGGGCACGATCTCCCTGGAAACAATGCCACGAACGAATGGACCCCATGGTTTGGTGAAGCTGTTTAAGACTGTCCTCACCATAGAATCTGGGTCCACCACCTCTCCAACGGCTCCAAGCTCGTCTTTGCTCTGGGTGTATCGACCAAGGAAAGAAGTGACTGACTCATCTTGGAGCATATGAATGCCCCCGAGTCGATCATACAAAACCATCTTCCAGTTCTAGTTAGAGCTCTCATAAAGCTTGCATAGAGATGCCCACATCTCAAATGCCCAGGGTTTCCCAGTCAAGTGGGGAATGATGTTATCCTGCATTGCATCACATATCGTCTTCTTTGCCTTGTTGTTTCTGTTATCCACGCTTTTTAGGGATAACTAGGAGATCATGTCTCGAGGCCCACAGGTCCTAGACATGGAGTACCGAGAGCAGGATTGACCTGAGCATGGCCCTAGAGGGCCCATCCTTTTCTTCTTCCATCAACTTTGTCTTGTTAGCAGCAACAGCATCCATCACTATCGCCTTGGTCTTGTATCAGAAGAGGTTCTTACTCCATGAGGTAATTGGTCCAGGTATCATGGTATGTGTCACTTTTGATCATTGAAACCTTTAAATATATGCATCTGATTCCTTTTATCTCTAACAACTGCTTGGATCTTACATTAGCCTACATGACCATGCTTGGGGAAATTGACTGGGTGCCCTAGCAAGCCTGTGCCCATAGGTCTTGGTTTGCCACTGCGGGGATTTCTGAAAAGCCATCGTCCGCTCCCATCATAGAACCACTGTTTCATCTTATCACCCGCTCATCTATCCCATTCCCCTTGTCCGGGCATTGGGTTGACCTATTTGCAGGGTTGCATCTTATCTTGTGGGAAGAAGGGGCTAAAGGCCCAGAAGGTAAAAGCAGCTGGTAAAAGACAAAAGCCCAGAAATAAAACCTCGAGATGCTTCGCCCAGGGATCCCCGAGAAGGCAATACAAGCCCTCTCAGCAAGAAACAAGAGGACCCGGAAAATAACAAACAAGGCCTAGTCAGAGGATAGGGGGTCTCATCACGTGCCAGCCTATTAGGTTCATGGGTACCCAACAGTATGACATTGCCACCATCTGGTTACCACGCCAGGGCAGTGACCTTTGGTTGCATGGCCAAGGGAAAGGGGGTCTCATCACGAGCCAACCTTCTCATCTCTGTGAAAGTACTTGTGGGTAACACTGTTAGCTCTGGTCACCATGCCAAGGCAGTGTCCTCTGGTTAGCCCTTGAATAAAAAGAAAAAGAAGAAAAAGCAAATAAAAGAATAAAGCAAGAAAGGAATAAAGGCAAGAACGGGCTTGGAAAAAATGCATCCATGATAGGTACAGCTCGCCTTCTACAAGGCACCCATAGATAACATTATGCATCCTTGGCCCTCATTGCACCCACATGTCTGAACATCCCCTAGCCACATCACCTCACTTACATGGCTTGGATGAAATCTTCCTGGAAACTTTCCTTTTCTTGTGGACACTAGACCAATAGGACGTCTTTTCTTTTTCTCCAATCCTGTATTGCAAGTCTTTGTAATGTCTTTGAGCTATTGACTGATGTATTAGGGTTTTTATGCATATGTTTAATAATATTGATGATGAGATGTGATTAACATTGCTATGATCCCGATGACTGATCAGCCCATGGAGGGCGTAGCTTTTGATGTGCAGGACCATGCCCGACGGACAGGTACCATTTGGACTGGTACACATGGGGAGATGACTAGTTCGGACCTCCATGGGACTGAAGAGCCCATCAGATGGACGCTGAGACCCCATCAGGGGGTAGAGACAGGATGTAGATTGATCAGGGATTTTGCACCAGAGAGGAAGAGGACGTTCCATCAGAGGCACTCCGACAGGAGTAGACCTAGGGGGAATGACCCCTTTTCAGTGGAACGCCAGCCTTGGAAGGCTTGGGACGTCTCCATCTTCACCATGATGTCATCCAGCTTCATGGATGCTTTTGGAGGCAGACTGGGCAACAGTGGCACGTGTGGCATGTTGGAGAGGCCCCTGGGAGGCTAACGTTTTGCTCCTTGGTGTCTCATTTTCCCTAGAAAGGGCTAGCGCCTCCCTTGAAGGGGATTTTACTCTCATTTTACTTGATTAGGGATTTTTACCTAGCATTTAATGTAAAAACAGTATGATTTTGACATTATGGCCTTGTCGGCCATTTTATGACCTAAAAGCTAAATTGGGTCATTGATACACTATATATTGAGGGTTTTGACTCTCATTTTGATCATCAATTGTTACTCACTCATAGTGAGGTCGGATTTTTAGAACCCTATTGGGGTTTTTGGCTGAACTAAGTGATGCACACTTGTTGAAGGAAGAGGTTTTTGGTATTTATGGTGTTTCTCTTGAAGGAAGGTGTTACAACTAGCGTTTGCATGGTTATTTCTTCATGAATTGTAAGTGTTTTTTTTGCAAAACTTCTTATTGAATGGTTGTAGTTTAAATTTCTTGCATATTGCTTATAAATATTGTTGAATCAAAACCCTAGGAGACAAACACACAAGTAGGTCGTTGTCTCATGTCCCCTGATAGAGAAACCTTTAGCCATTGAAAGAGAAGAAGAGAGCCTAGCCATAGCTACACCCCTTGCTTCTCTTTCCCTTGTGCTAGCCGTACCTTTAGAAATCCAAGAGAGGGAGACGTCCTAGGCCTAGGTTATCTACACCTAGGGCCGTTTTCCCCTTAGTGTTTGAAGAAAGAGCCTTGCCGCAACAACACTCTCCCTCTTCAAGCTCTCTCGTCTTGTTTTTGTGCTTTATTTGAGCTAGCCGTTTGCCGGGAAGGAGGAGAGAGCACAAGGCCTTGCTTTTGCAACACCGGAGTGAGCCTCTCTCCCCTAAGGTTCTATCTTTGAGGCCCTGCTTTAGCAGCACCTTGAAACTTTTCCCTCCAGTCCTTTTAAAATCTCGTCTCTTTCAACCTATGCGTCCTTCACTTTTTGACTCCATTTAACCCTAAGGCACTGATCTCCAGCCTCAACGTTGAAGTAAGACCTTGATCCAAACACTCTCAACCTCTTTTGAATTGAAACCCTAACTACACTAACCCTAACCTACTAACCCTAAGTTGCTAATGTCACCCTTGGTTATTTCATCTTGATGCAGCAACGTTCCACTTTATAAGCAATTGAATGGTAGTAGAGAGCATTTATTGGATTGAGTATTGATTTGTTACATTGAATGCTATATCATTCTTGTATTTATTGACAAGTGACATATTTATTATTGCCATCTTTGCAAACATTGACTTCGTCAATATTTAATTTTTAAACTGCTTATATTGGATATCAGATAGTCATTGATTTATGAAGTACTAACCAAGATTGCACGTATTAGTTTCCTTGTTTTGTCTCAAGCAGGTGCTTTTCTTTTCTTTGGTTATACTCTATTATTGGCTGTTTAGCCGGGACTATCTGATTGGCGGTAATCTGTGAGGGGGAAATTTGTCTTTGTACTATTCAACTTTGCCCTTTCAAAACCCCAGGTTACTGGGGATGTCTCCCCTGGGCCTAGCCTCCCTAAATAGAAAGAACCTCCCCATTGTGGTGACATTGGGTGGGGAAGGTTCTTGTTTTGCCAGTTTGACCTACTACTCCTTAGCCTTTCTTGTGTCTACAAACTGTGCGATAACATTTTGGCGCCGTTGCCGGGGAACACTGAGTCAATTCTCCTCAGATGACACTTTTCGGTAAGCCTTGCCTCTAGATGCCTTATCTTACAAGCTTACCTGGCGACTCCACTAGGGTGTTTTCCCTTATTTTTTGATAATTTCAAGAAAATCATCTGGCAACTCCACTAGGGTGTTTTCCCCTATCTTTTGATAGTTTCAAGAAAATTATTTGGTGACTTCATTGATGACGAAGCCAACGATGACTTCACAATGGGATCCCGGGAACTACAAGCCTTTAGACATGAGAAAAATCCCAGGATACCCATGACAAATACCCCCGATAGAAGAAAGATGGCTCCCTAAATTCACTGGTAGCGATGGGGAAAGAGCTGACTTTCACGTGAATAATTTTTATTCTTATTTTGGACTCCATCCTGTCGATGATGATGCCGAAGATGTAGTGATGAAAATTTCTCCCACCACTCTTGACGAGAATGCTAAAAGATGGTAGCATCACCTCCATGAACTAGCTAGAAGAAGTCTTTCTCAAAGAATGGGGCATAAGATTGGGAGACATCTTAGTACTACTAAGAAGATTCGAGCATATAAAACAAGCTGAGAATGAAACCCTATTTGACTTCCAGAGTAGGTTTGAGGGAACTGTTATCCCCGATATCTAGGGATAACTAGGAGATCATGTCTCGAGGCCCAAATGGTCCTAGACATGGAGTACCGAGAGCAGGAGCGACCTGAGCATGGTCCTGGAGGACCCATCTTCTTCTTCTTAGCCAGCTTTGTCCTGTCAGCAGTACCAGCCTCCATCACTACCGGCCTGGGCTTGCATCAGAAAGGGCTCTTGCTCCATGAGGTAATTGGTCCGAGGTATCATGGTATGTGTCACATTTGATCATTATAACCTTCTTATGTATGCATTAGA
>WSFP011287917.1:0-48129 GCA_009831015.1 Picea engelmannii | reverse complement strand
CGACTTCTCTTCTTAGTGGTTAAAACCACTTTAATTAGGCCTGGGTGTCGACTTCTTAATTTGGATAATATAATTAGGGTTTGACCAATCCACAAAAGGGGATTTGGTCAAGTACAAAGCCCGACATGATCAATCCACAAAAGGGGATTGATCGGATGAATAATAACTCAATTATAAATAGAATACTCTTTGCAGTTACAATATTTCAACCCCTGCATTCCATGTAGCCTTATGGAATCAGGGAAATATTAACTGCCTCACTAGCTAATCTTTTGTCAGCTCCACATTCCCTTGTGTTGTTGGCAGTAATGATTCGAGAATATTTCTCGATAATTCCTTGATTTCGGCGTGCATATTCTTGATTTCTGATGTGCATCAAAACTTGATCTGACATGCAATATCAAAACTGGGTCCTATGTGCACGCCTTGCATTGTTGCTTGGGTGTGCACAAAACTTGGAATAAGCGTGCACAACTTTGTTTGTGTGTGCACACGAGATTAACCCAAAACTTCGGGTGCCAACAAGTCCCCACCACTATTACTTAGATCGTCCTCGAGCCAACTGCCTCATGGAATTACCACCTCAATGGATGGGATAGTGCTTCATAGTTCCTACACGATCTCCTTAAAATGGCTCTCGGGCTCATTAAGGTAGCCCTAGAGGTCCTGTGTAAGTTGAAAAACCACCTCGACTTTGAATGTTGTGACTTGAGAAGTTGTCGGGTCTGTTGAGTTGATTTTCTCAACGAGAAGGCCAACAACAACCTGCGTGTCTAAGAGTTGTGTAAACAAGATCAAGGCCTTATCAGATGCAGATGTGATTATCTCTAACATACTCTGTTGTTAAGCACAAGTTGTAATGATCTCATTTTCTTTTGTTGCAATTGCTAGCATTGCAGCGGTGCACTCCACAGGAGGCAAAGAAGCCAAGTGACACTTTTTTTGTGTGACTTCAGCCTCTTTTGCTCGAGCTCTATCATAGATATTAGTTATCTCTAGAGGACCTTGTAAATGGTCCCACAAATTAAATCTTTGAGTGACCAACGCTAAGAAATTTTGGGCACAGTTTCTGCCATCCTGGATGGCTACTTCGGCAAGGGAAATTTTCCCCTACTGCTCTATCTCCTCCAACATTATCTGTTGAATTCGTGCACGAAGATCGAGGTTTTGATATTGCAGGACATGAACTCACTCAACGATTTCTTTAATTTTATGCAGGGTCAGAAGCTCTGGTTGAATCTATTCATGTTGGGAAACCTAGGAAGAGGACCCGCTAAGAGTAGCGAGCGTTTCGGTGTGAGTGGCGAGGAAAACCACATATTGGCTCATGGAACCATTTGTTGGGTTGCAACCATCCATGACATCTTCAAAATTAGTTTCATAAGACTAAACACTTCACCAAATTAATTCTCCATTTGTAGTGGGGTTGATGTAATCCTCCCCGTGCCCAGTGATCTTATAGATGTTTTCAATAGTTGAGCTCCACACATCCTCATCCACTGGCTCATTGTATATGTCCCCTTCATACAGATCCAGAGGTGCTACTATGCACAGGTGTCTGTCTCAAATGACATGTCTCTTCTTCAAATTCAACACTGCATTGTTATCGAAGGCCTAGTCGATGCTAAGCAATTCGGGGTATGAGTCAAAGTCATCCATAATATCTATGACCTCAAAGTCGGTCTTTGTCTTCACCCCTTCTATATTCACTTCCACTTGCTCCAGTCAAACTATGGAGTAGATCTTGTATTGGTTTTCTAACCATAGCTGGATGGACGACCATACCGATTTTGGTTTACCCATCACCTCCCAAGACTCTTTGGCAGAATATTCACATCGAAACCCAGATCCAATATGACTCCATCCATGTCATAGCCACCAAGCTCTGTTGTCATCTTGAATTCACGACCCATGTGATTTTGCTTACTGACTTGGCACACATCTCTTTTTGGTAAGGGAGTTGATATAGACTTATGTGTGATCTCCTTCCCCATACAAGTAGCTAGCATCTGCATCAAATTCTTCGCAATATCAGGATCATTGAGCAATATAAATCAACAATGTAAGAAATTACATGATCTTTTGTGCCCATCTCGCGACCTAAATCACACAATGCTTCTTTGCACGCTGCATGCTTCAACTCCTCTAGTTGATGTTCCTCGATTGCTCCTTGTTCAGCGCAACGTAACTCTTCCTTCCTGCACGCTTCTTCCAAAGACCTTATGTCATGCGTTGTATTTCTTCATGCACACGAGCTTCCTCCAACAAGCTCTACGCCGCACGTTGTAGTTCTTCACGTGCATGAGCCTCTTCTAGCGACCTATGTGTCACCCATTTCACTTCTTCATGGATCCGAGCTTCCTCCAGTGACCTCTGTGTCGCACGCTACACTTTTTCACAGACCCGAGCCTCCTTGAGAGATCTTTGTGTCACACGCTACAACTCTTTGCATTCTCTTTCTTCTTCGATGGCTCTCTGTGCATCATGCATAAACTGCTTTTGTTGGGAAATATCAAAATTAGGAGGGGGTTGTGATGCCTTTCTGATCTTCCCCTCCAACTTCTAACCCGATCTCTCAGCCTGCTCACAGTCCCTTCCTGTTTTTTCTTCTCCTCGGGTTACCACCCGAATATCGACTTCCTCATCATTCTTCTTATTTCTATGCGGCTCCACATGCACCATATTGCAATGCACTTTATTTTCTTCCCACTTCTTCACTAAGTCGGGACAGTCTTCTATGACATGCTTTGGGCTGTAGCAATATGCACAAAGCACACACAGTTTGGTACAAAACCCTGATACATGGTCAATTTCTTCACAATTGAAACAAGTGGGGGGTCTACCTCCCCCTCCACCATATCCTTGACCATGAACACACCCATATACACCTATGGGACCTTCTTGGTATCTGCCTTTCTTGGCACCACCATGATCACCACACTTTTTCTCTTCCTATACCCGGAACGCATCATGGGTATTATCTTGCATCAGTTGGAGTGATCGACAGTTGTTGACATCATGCCCCACGGATTTACAGAACTCACTAAACTGAGTATGATGTGTCTTTTGATACTTCTGCAAAGTTGGCTAGCGGGGTGGTGTTGATGCTTTGGTAGCTACGAGAGGTATTAACCTCTACATGTAACCTTTGTACTTAGGATAAAATATTTTGGTAGTAAGAGAACCATTAAACAGATGTGTGAAAAACCTAGAAGATAAGTTGTCCCAAGGAGAATAATAATAAAGTATTCGAAGGCTCCATAAAGAGAAGTCGGACCCACTTGGAAAAGTCACTTGGATAGGCTAGTATAAATAAGGAGGCACCTAGCTCATTTGGACACACTCAATCACTCGGCTAGTGCGCAAGTCTAAGAAGAAACAACTACAATAGAAGGAGGCGCAAGTCTAGAGAGAGTAGTGCAACAGTTGTCGTGGAGTATTCTCAATCTTTCTAGTATCTCTCTTGTGAGATCCTCTTGGTAAAGGTACGCTTCAATTAGTATAGGTACATTCTCTTAGTATGGTGTTGTTGTTGCAGTAGTGGTATTTTTGGTTCGGGTTTATCTATTGGTTCTAGAGTGGACTTCTTGGAATCATTCTATCTAAGAAAAGGTTACTATTCTTGGGGGTGGCATGTGTAAGTGCCTATGGTTGGGTGACAATGATGTGACATTGTCTATGGTTAAACGAGCATACCAAAATCTTAACATGGTGTCATAGTTGGTTTCCTTTATAACAGTCTAATCGCTGGAAGGAAGATTGTCAGTTTCCCCCATTGTCAAGCCCATTGAGCACTAACAAAACCCACCAAGAAGGTCGCCTAAGGAGGGTGCATATTTTCCGCAGACTAAATCTATAAAATTCTTAAGTTTAAAATTTAGGGTTTCCTCATAAAACCATAGATCAAGGCATATGGCATCTAAAGCCTGAAGTTGGAGTAGATACTTGAAGAAAGGAGGTCGCCTTGACATATCACACTCATGTGCCAGTTGCAGTACCAGTTGTAGTGCCAATTGTAGCACCAGTTGTAGTACCAGTTGTAGTTCCTCTAGTCCAGTGAAGTTTCTGGTAGCTCATTGAGCAACTCATTGAAGGACATTGAAATTATTATGTCCCTAGATCATCTTGCTAGCCATTCTTCTGGCAGTTCCAGCCAAGGTTTCTGGTTTTGCAGCAACACAAACCCTAAACCAAATTTGTTGGGCACTTTTAGTGAAGTGATGGGCCTAATTCTTGATTGTTGATCAAAATCTGGACCAGGGGGCAAAAATTTGCTCAATTTTCAAAGTGCTCGGATTGCAACGAAAATGGTGCCATTGCGTCCATCTCGTTTTCCTGATTCTGGCGGTATATTTACTTTCGCAAATAGAGTCCGTATGGAGGAGATATCGCGATTTGACCGCCAAGTCAAACAGGGAAAATTTGGGATGCTGACTGTACTTGTCCGTACAGTCCGTATGGCCACGTGGAGGGCCGTACCATCATGATGACATGGCATATTGATGATGTGGTGCATTTTGGTTGGATGTTCGTGGACCAGTAACATGTTGGCACGTGTCGTATTGGAAGCGAATGAGAAGAGGGCACGTGGCCCAATGGTTGGGTGCCACGTGTCCCTCATTTGGTTGGCTTATATATGCTTTGTAAAAGTAATGGAGGCCGCGGGGTTCGACCCCCTAACCTCCCATAACACAAAGTCTTTAAAAAATTCCGCTAACCAATAGTTCCGACCATGTTCCTTGTTTGCTATTCCTACGCACATATATTTAAAGATGTGTGTATTGTATTTTGGAAAGGGGGGCGGGTCGGGGCTTAGCCCCGACCCATGGTTACATTGCAATGTTATATGACCATACACTAATGCTAAGCCCAAAGCCCACGCAATGTTAACCCATATATATTATGTGCGGGAAAATTCCACACGGAATGGCTCGTGGTTTTGTTTGTATATGACCGTGTATTGTAACATATTCTGTGTATTAATGTGTAACCGTTGGTACAAATATATACGCGGAGTTTGTGTTATGTGGAGTCAGTCGTATGTATTGCCATGTTTAATGTGCACGGGATTTTTAATAACATTTGGTCACGTGTATTAACCCATATGACCTAGACTTGGAGCGCAGAGGTTAGTTATGAAGTTTTTAAAAATACATAAACCACTTTTACGCCCAGCCTTTGGTCACATGGCCATATGCCCGAGTGCCGAGGCGGTTGGGGGCTGGAGGCACCCTAACCATTCTACGGTTTTCACCATTGGAGCGGTTGCACCCGGTGCCAAGTTATAACGCGCATTTGGAGCGTGTTCCAGGTTCATGCACACAGAGGTGCGTTTTGGCGAACCAGTTCCAGGAAAGCTTGAAGGAGGAAAATGGAGGAGGCATAACTTCTTCATCGTTTGGCCGTTTGAGGTGCCGTAAAAGCCCAGCCAGGGGTTTTTGGACGTGCTAGATCCATTGGTTCCATTTTCACAGCCATTTGAAGACTTCTTCAGCAAGTTTTTCACCATTGAAGTTTCAAAAAGCTCTAGGGAACTTCAAGCCCTCTTTGATGGAGGACATGGTTTGGTGAGCCTATATTTGTTTTCTGTGATTGAATAATCATTTTTGGCTAATCGATATGCTCTGAACACATTGGGACAGGTTTCAGAGGGTTTTGAGGACTTTTACAGGTGTTTTTGCCAAAGAGAAGCTCAGGGAAGCTTATGGCCACATGTAGAAGAGGTCATGCCTGGATGAGCCATGATCCGTTTTCAGAGTTGTATTAGTCATTTTTGGGGTTTTTATGTGTTCTGATCTCAATGGTGCAGTTTGTTTTTCCATTGGATTTGAGCAGCAGCTTGTAAAATAACTTTTGACTAATTAATCCCAGAGAGCCAAGTCCATTATGGAGGCTCAAGGAGATGTAGCCCGTAGGGGGGTGAACTCCTTTATCATGTTGTGATTGTTCTGAGTTTGATGGTTTATTTGTTGCAAGTTATGTTGCTGTGATTTCATTTAAAGCACATATTTAACCATTTAAAAGAACATTTGCTCACACATAAGCATTTACAAGAGGAAGCATAAAACTTAACACATAAGTTTATTTTGCATATTTATACACATGAAGCAGGGTCCTGTAAAGTTTATTTTAATGAAGTAGGGGTGCTTGCATAGCATAACAAGTCAGCCTTCTATTTTCATATCAGTTGTCCTAGTGTGCCCTAACCTAGTGCACCTTCTGGTGCCCTGAGTCAGCAAAAACATCAAGGTTGATTTTCCGAGTCAGACAGGTTGAAGTCAAACCTGTGGTCAAAGTTAAAGTTATAAGTTGACTTTACTCAAAGTATTAGATTGATTACGATTGATATTTTAGATTTTATTTGCATTATATTCACTAAATCATATTTCTATCAAGAAAGCATATTGTCTTAGTACAGGGGACAAGTTGGAGGGAATACTTGTCATCTTGAGTGAAGGAGACTCGAAAGAAAAGAAACAACACTCATTCTTGAAGATAAGACTACGGGTTCCAAGTTTGATTGATTAAATTGATAAGTTTCCAATTTGCACATATCAAGTTTAATAATTGCTACATTACAAGTAAACACTATAGTTGTGACAACAATCCTTTAGAAAGGTTTTATTACTACTAGATACAATGAATACTTGGTAGCATGTGAGTACTATTGATATAAATGCTTATTGTACTTGTTTGCAAGATGAACTAACATCTCCTCTAGGATATATTTCTTGTTTTTCTTACAGGAAGGTAACCTTGGTAATGCTATGATGATTACTGTGAAGTTGTCTTTTATTCTTGTTACCATAGATATGTTCTTATGAAAATGCTCTTATATTGGAAATACTTTTTTTTCTCTTGTTTCTCTTGTCTCAGGAAAGTTATCTTGTAATTCCATGGAGGTTAGTAACCATGGAGATATTGTTGTTCTTGTTTCTTGTTCTGAGAAGGATATCATGGAGGAATGATTGGTTACAAAACTGGCGAAGTGCTGTTCCTATTTCTTATTATTGTATTTTTATTTTGGCTCTTGTTCCAGGAAGGTCACAAGTGATAGCTCTAAGAAGGAGCTACTATGATGATTGTTCTCTTTATTGTTTTTATTATTATAAGAATATTTTTCTTGTCTACTATTTTCCCTTGTTGTTGGTCTTGTTCCGGGTAGGTCACAGGTGATATCTCTAAGGGGAGCTATAGTGACGGTTGTAGGAGGAAACATATTAGATGGTCTCTAGTTTGAGACATGGAGCAGACTATGTTGATGGGTCCTAAGTCCCTTGATTCAATAGCAAGAACCAAACCTGCCACTGAGGCCCAATTAGACTCTGCAACATTTAATAGTGGAATGGTTCTCCAGATCTTGTGATCCAGCCAATTTATCAATGGGCTTTATGTTTTCTTGTGAAGTCTCTTCCTTCAGTTCAGACTATCATTTTTTGTATTTTCTCTTGGGTGGGATCAATATGAGATGTAATCCGGTATAAACCAACTTGGCAACAAAATAGAATTAATCTTAACTACTGGGGAAGAGGTTGAACTTGGGATAACCCGCTGCTCAAGCATGCAAACAACAATTTTATACCACATGCCTAGTACTAATGCATTAACCATGTGAGCATCCAATTATTGTATGAGAAAATAATTACCAGAAAGAAAACACATATGCGATAAGACAATGGCAAGAAAAATAATTCACCTACTTAATCATCCATCACAAAATAACACCACGATTCATCTTCATCATTAAAGTAAAGAACAACAAAATATTGCACCAGATAACTTGATAATAGATTAAATATCTCTGACTCATTACTGCATCATTCATGAAACGAGATAGGAAATAGTTCTTCTCCATGTCCAATCACATGCATTTGATGAAAATAATTTTGTCTCTGGTCCAGAA
The DNA here is from genome assembly GCA_009831015.1 of Picea engelmannii. Lineage (NCBI taxonomy): Eukaryota > Viridiplantae > Streptophyta > Pinopsida > Pinales > Pinaceae > Picea > Picea engelmannii. The sequence continues at coordinate 40,226 of WSFP011287917.1, read as the reverse complement.
GGACTTATCTATTAATGGTAGCTCGAAAATAATTCTTGACAAATTGCAACAAATTGGTCGATGTTCTTATTTATAACATAAAATTCAACTGAAAATAACGGCTAAGTCTAGTTTAAACAAAACAAAATTCGCCACATGGCGTCCTCTTCTAACAGTTTCTTTAACAATCAACTCGAGATATCACTTGAAAGGGTGACTTTTCTTATACTTTGACCAACTGATAAACAACTCATCGCAATTTTGGGCCCATGGAAATATGTGTTTCTCCATCGGAGCCGTGTAAATTCCTATGACCTCCACCGCATGTGCTTGATACTTCACTAGACTGGTGTTTAACTATTGTAGCACAGTCCAAGCTCTAATCGGATGTTCCATAAATCTTTGCACTTGTCCTGGCGTTGTGTTGGTCACCTTCGCTAACTCTTCGGCCCATAATAAATCTTTCTTGGTATGCGATTCGACTATGTCGCACAAGTCGACAAAGTCGTCGGGGGTGCCAAACTTTGGGAGTCCGATATCCTTCATCGCCTGTTGATCTTTGTATTCATTTTTTCTCGAATTCCTCGGTGAAGCTACGGAGCCAATTTTGTTTGATAGTCAGAGGGATCCTTCCTGCAATCCGAATAAAAAATCGTTTAGAAGTTTCTTACAGAACAATGCTCAAAAAAATATATGAAAAGCATAAGTGTGAAGAGAACAGACTAATGCATACCTGTAAAGCTCACTAAGTCTAGTTGTTAGATACTTATGTGATCTCTGCAACCTTTCGGGTTACCTGCACTGTCTCTGTTAGCGCCACCATTTTTCTTCAATTAGGGTGGGTTACATCCATGCATCATAGCATGATAGATCATGTACGAAAAACATGAGAGTCAAAATCACGCCAGTAGTCGGTTGGCCCTTGGGGTCGGGAAAGGATGTCAGAGAAGAACATGTGCCAAAAGCATGAGTAAGTTCCAAAAGGATTGGATATTGTTATAAGAGAGATTTTTAAATGCTTCAGGTTGAGGTAGGTTGCTCAAATAGAAGTCTCATCAACAAGTGCATCAACCATCATTAGCTCATTATGGAGGCTGGGGGAAATGAAAGGAAACGAGATGATCGTACCACACATCCTCCGCAATTATTATCGACTGCATCTCACATGGCTCTGATCACGCCGTTGTGAGGATGTGACATAGTAATTCTTTTAAAACATCCTATCGCAAGGCAGTTGGTGTCCCTTGGCGCGTTTTGGCTCACTTCCCTGCTCTGTTATAAATTTTAGATGTTCTGCCAGCGTTATACTCACCAGTTGAGCTTGTGTTCCATTGGTAACTCGTCTCGTGAGCTTACTTCAATTAAATTATTTTCTTTGGTAATTTTTCAAGACATCCACGCATAAGGTGGATACGTTGTCACACCATGGGATCTCCTCAAAACACAAGACGAGGCCTGCGAGGCAGCCGAAGTGCCAGGCCTGAGCCACAAAATGCCTGGGACTCCTTATTTGCCGGGAGTGTTCCCAAGGCTTCAAAGGGAGATTCCTACCTTCGTGCAAAAATGATGGTATCGCCCCATGCTGAGGCCGAAGTGGAAGAAGTTACATCGGAAGGAAACAAGTTGGAAATCATGCTTCCTCAGCAGCAAATACCGTGGAAGAGAGGAAGGTCTAGGAAGAATAAAGAAGTGGGAGGGGAAAACCAAATCCCGATTGAGTCACATGCACGATCAACTACTGAGGAATTCCTAATCCACGCTATCCGGCTAGAGCCGGTAGAAACCATAATTTGAGGAAGCGGAAGCCGAATGAGAAGGACAAAAGCCTCGGGTTCTAGCGTTCGAGCACCTAGTCAGTAGCTAGAGAAGGCACAACTCGCCATAGCTGAACTCTACCAGGAAAATAGAGAACTATGACGACAGTTGGCGGAAAAGACCCTTGAGTTGTCAGCACCTCAAGGTCATGAAGGGAACGCAATCTGGCTCAAGAGGCAATTTAGGTAGGCGCAAGATACGATCGTGTAGCTCTATGAAGCGCAAAGAGTTTAGAAAGAACAAAAGATGAAAACCCCTCAGGGAGAGTGAAGTATCCGGGAAGAAGGTCCACATGCAGAAGAGGCATGATTGGCGAACTCTTTTTACATTCTCAGACGTGACGCATAACTTTGATAATTTTCCCTTTTGTAAGGAGATTTTCATTTTCTTAATGTAACTGGGTTGGTTAGCCAAAAGGTGTAGATAGTGTCCACTGTATGTCACCTGAGCTTGACAACAATCTAATATATATAAAGTCTCGAAGTTTTGATGAATGGGCTCTAGTTATAGCGATTGAATGAATCATCTTTTTGTTCGTATATGAATTCCATGTGTGTTTGGTCCACATCTTTTCCTGTCTTATTTGGAACGTACTTTTACGTTATTCAAACAAACCGTATTTCTTCTAAGGCAACCTATAATTTCTTCGCAATGGTACCATCATAACACAGTTGGTTTGGGACATATGACATCAAAGACCAGTGACCTATCTTGTGGGTAATAGTCAGGTTCAGGATTGTTCAAAATGTGTGATCTGAGCTAAACCTGGAATTGTCGATGCCAAAAAGGCACTGGGGAATCGACGCTTGGGGATAAACTTATTATGTTCTCTACGAATTTACTTTCTCAAAAAAAATTTGATGCCGAAATGCTTCAGGAATCAGCCATCAACGATTACTTTCTTTCTTTGCTAACGTTTTCCCCCTTTGCCTTTCGTAGATGCCGAATGAAATCAGATATCGACGAATTCCTTGTGTAATTCTCGTCGCGAAAGAAAAATCCCTTCTACTAACACCGACGATGATCGAAAATCAGCGACCTCGGTTTTCTCGAGTGATTTTCTTTCATCCTCAATTATTCCAGGTGTCAAATTTTGGACTCATCGGGTGAAATGCTTTAGTGGTTGATTCTTTAATTAAATGTTAGTCCTTTTAAGTTATGATGGTTTTCACATGTCCAAGCAAGATTTTAAAGACTTAATGAGAATCAAAAAATGATAAGCAAAGGCAACATTTTTCATACTGAAGTCAAATTATACAATGCCAAAAGATTAAGTGGTACCCAAAAAGTAAAATTTGACATAGACTTTTTAGGGTGTGTTGAGTGCTCAACAAATGGCGGTTCACTAGGCGAAAGAAGAATCTTTGTTCTTCCTTCATGCTCAGCTGATACGAAAGCTGGTGGAAAACCTTACTAGTTTTAAATCATAGCCTCTTTTACCCTTACATTTGAAATCCTTCGGTTGATGCTTCTGGGCCTTCCCGTGGGGTTTTTAACCTTTATTCCTCCTTCGTTTCTTGTAACCCTGACTCATGCCCTTTTTGACAAAATCTAGTAAAGTATTCACTGACATTAAACCTTTAGTTACCTTTACTCAATTGCTATGGTGTTGCTCCACTGCCAATGAGCTTCCATAGCCCCAGGGGAGTCACCCCGACATCACAGACCTTGCTCTATTTCCAGCAAGCATCCATAGCCCTGACAGATTTATCTGCATACCCTTTCCTACTGTTCACTCTTTTGATAATATCAATTTTATTCCAGCATGATGCCCTGAGCTAGTGGGAGAGGATGATGTTTGTTTATTTCACAAAGTGAGATGGTTAAGTTGGATCCTTTGCTAGATTTGTGTTCGGGGTTCATGTAGTCCTTTCCATATTTCAGTCTTTCCCTTAAGGTATTACCAAACCACTAAGCAAACACTTCTGACATTTCTCTGAAGTTGTTCATTTGCGCAGGTTAGATAAAGGACTTCTCAAAGAAACCACAAGCTCCTCAATGCTTCTTGTGTTTTATATGAGTGATGAGTTTGGACAGAGTTCAGCATGTCGCATGATTTAAAGTCGACCATTGTCTCACTAAACACAACATTCAAAAGTGCAAAAGTCCAAAAGAAAAAGAAAACGACAAAAAATGCATTTCGCAATCATGAAAACATTCATACAAAAGACAAAACATTTTCATCATTTTATTATTATTATTATTATTATTATTATTGGAAATATTGTTTGAGGGCTTGGCCATTTACTGGGAGGGCGTCAAGTTCCCCCCTCAAATTATGTAACTGATAAGTGCCTGCCCCAATATTCTCAACCACCTGGAAAGTTCCAAGCCACAGATTCTGAAACTTAGAATGCTTCCCTTTTGGCTCATTTGCTCTATCCCATTTTAGGACTAAGTCTCCTACTTCAAAAAAAATTTATTTAGCGTTATGCTTATCAAACCATCTTTTCACTATCTGTTGGTGAGATATAAATTTTAACTTAGCCTCTTCTCTCTCTTCTTCTAGCATGAGCAAAGTATCAATTCTTTGTTGTATGACCGATGAAGGTTCCCCGCTGGAATATTAGGCTAGTTGAAGAGATGGAAGATAAAGCCCATTTGGGAGAATGGCTTCCTACCCATAAACCAGAAAGTACTTGGAATTTCCTATAGCTTCCTTGGGTGTGACCATATCGGCCCATAGAGAATTATGGAGTAGATTATGCCAATTCCTTTGGTTGTCTGCAACTGTCTTCTTTAATATTCTCACTAGGTTCTTATTAGTTGATTCTACCACCCCATTTCCCTATGGATAATAATTTGTAGAATACCTAATTATGATTCCTTTGTCCAAAGAAAAATTTGTCAATAGAGTGGAAGAAATATAAGCTGCATTATCAAAAACTAGAACAGAAGGGACACCAAACCTTGTGATCAGTTGTTGTTCTATGAATTGTATCACCACCTTCTCATTTACATGAGTAAGAGGGATGGCCTCTGTCCACTTCATGAAATAATTAGTGGTAGTAAGTATATACTTGTGTTGTTTCGAAGAACTGGGTGTAATTTATCCTATGATATCCAACCCCCATTTCTCAAAAGGCCTAGAGACAATCACTAGTTGGAGTGGGATTGTTTCTCTCTTCTCCCTCCCAGCGCTTATTTGACAATTTTTATAGTTCCTAGCATAGATGTGAGCGTATTTGAACAAGGTGGTCCAATAATAGTCAGCTCTCAGTATCTTATGAGCATTGGTATTTCCTACGAAATGTCCACTGGCAGGGCCATCATGGAACTCCTTAAGAAATTTGTCTACGTCTTCACATTCGAGATATCTTAAGAGTACCCCATCATAATTAATCCGAAAGAGTACCGAATTTATGAGGTGATATTGTGCATTAACCTGAGAGCTCTCCTTTCCCTAGGGTTGATATTTTCTGGACAAGTCCCATGGTGTAGGAGATAAGTTAAATTCTCATACCAAGACTCTAGCCCTAGGGAAATGTATGAAGTTTCACCACACCATAATTCCATTTAATTCTCCCATCCAGAATCTTCATTTACTTGGTCCTGGGCTTCAACTGCGAGTTTGCACAACCCTTTCCATTTAACTAGTTTGGCAGGTTTTATATCTAGATCAAATTCTTGGACCACTGCCATCCAGTTCCCTCTTCTTTTCGCCATCTCTTGCTGAGTAAAAAAGGATCAGAAAGCAGGATGAGGCACAATCACTTTGGTGTTGTTCTTGAGGATGTAAGACTTGAAGTGCTTTACTGCCTTATATATCGCATAGGCTTGTTTATCAATAGCAGGATAATTAAGTTTGGCTCCTGGAGATTAGTTCTCATGAATGAAACTGGAGCCTCGTTGTTGTCATCATCCTTCTGAGTCAATACTGCACCTAATGACTGGTCGAAGGCGAAAGTATAGAGGAAGAAATTCCTATTGAAATCGAGACTTCGTAACACAGGGGCCTGGGATATAGCAGTTTTAATATTGTTGACTTTTTTTCACCATCCCACTTAAATTCGACATCTTTGTGAATCATCTTTTGTAAGGGTTTGATAGTTTCCGCGAAATCGGGAGTGAATTTCCTCACGAAATTGATTTTCCTGAAAAAAGACTGCATGGCTTTCTTGTTGTGAGGAAACGTGAGTTGAGCTATGAACTTAATCGTTTATGGGTCTATGTGAATGCCTACTCAAGATATAATGTGGCCTAACAACTTACCTTTCTCGATGCCGAAAATAGTTTTCTTGGGATTTAAGGATATACCGTATCTCCTACACCTTTCAAAAATCTGAGTTAAGTGTTGTATGTGATCTTCTCTATTCTTTGAATACACAGTTCCTTCGTCTAGATACACTACCACACACTTATTGATTAGTCCCCGAAATTCTACGTCAATTTCCCTTTGGAAGGTTGCCCCTGTGTTGATTAACCCAAAGGGAATGCGTTTATAAGAGAAGGTTCCCCACTTGGTTCGGAAGGTAGTTTTCAAACGATCTTCCTCTGAAACCAAGACTTAGTTGTAATTTGAGAAACCGTCCAGTAGAGATAATATATCCTAGCCAAACACGGTCTGTAGGAGTTTCTCCATAGGTAGGACGGGGTAATTTTCCTTCTTTGAAGCTCTGTTGAGGTTCCTAAAATCTACGTATAAGAAAATTTCTCTACACTTTTTCCTCACAGGAGCCAGATTTTCTACCCACGTAGAATGCCTAACCTGGAAGTTGATCTTATCATATAAAAGTTTCTTTAATTCGTGATACATGAGAGGGTCTAGGGATGGGTGATACTTTTAGAGCTTCTATTGGAAGGGTTTCACCTCAGGTTTTAATGGTATAGTGTGTTGAATGATATGAGTGTCATAAGTTTTCAGATCTCGGTAGGACCATGCGAAGACATCTTGATATTGTCTGAACAATTTGAGATAAGACTTTCTTTCCTCTTTAGATATAGTCTTGCCGAGATTCACATTCTTTGGGTTTTCCAGGGTTCCTAGATTTATAGTTTCATGCAGGGGATAGGAGCTACCAGTCTTTGCATTTTTAGGCCCCCTAAATCGTTCTTTCAGGTCAAACAAGTTTTCCAAATTAGCTATCCCTTTCGGGATGGTGTGAGATTTCGATCTTTCAATAGGTTGACCTGTCCGAGGATCAATTTCTGTCGATTTTTCCTGGAATACTTCATCGTCGGTGGCTAAATCTTTGAATTTGTCTGGGTTAGTCAGGAAGTTTATGATCTGTTCATCTCCTTCAAAGACTTTCCAATTTGAAATTTTGTTAGGCACCGATGGTTTGTAGAGTAGTTCCACAGTGAATCGAAAGGCTTCATAATATTCTAGAGGTGACATCCTTGAAGCAGTTGTGGTCAGGGAATCAGCAAGGATATTCTTTTCTCTGGGGATCGCGGTGATATCAAAATCTTCCAAATGGTCTATTAACCTATGTACTTCATGCTGATAATTATTTAGGTGCGGGGAATTGCAATGTATAGTATTCCTTACTTATCTAATGATAATCTCTGAGTCCCTGAAAACCTTCAATTCTTTGATGTTTAAGTCTATGGATTTCTTTAAACCTTGTACTAGAGCTTCATACTCAACGACGTTATTGGTGCATTCGAATTCTAGTCTACAGGACAAGAAATGACATTTACCTTTTGGATAAATGAGGATGCACCATGCCCCTGATCCTTCCTATGATTTAGATCCATCAAATTATATGGTCCAAATTTGTGAACGACAATCGCCCTTTTCCTCTTTCTTATTGATTTCTTGCTTCCCTATCTTTTGTTCTGTAATTTCTAGCACAGGGTCTTGACAAAAAAGGGTGTGTTATGTCGGTATCGACGACTTCTATTGAAAAACCATTTCAGAGTTTTGAGTGAGAGGGACATTGGATAAGAGAGGAGAAAATTTCTTGAAGTGGGAATCACAGGAATAATTGCCCAGCATGGGGAAATCTGTGGATGAGTGTTCGTTCAGGGTTTCTAGATCAGTGACCATATGTTTCAGGTATCTCTCTGTATTGATTCTAATCATATTCGTGTATCCCTTCAGTGGTAGCCAAAGGTGTGCTCAGTCTGTACTAAAGTACCCATTTAATTTCTCAGACCAATCTCGACTTAGTAATAACCAATAGGCCTCTAGGATGTCTACTACAATGATGTCAATCACTTGCACAAACTTAGGATGTGTCACTATACTGATCATTACATCTCTGAGTTCCCCCATGAATTTGACCTGGGTTCTATCTAGTTGTATCACATGTTTATCGCTCTTGAGAGGAATGGCATTTAATTTTTTGCAAATAGACAAGGGCATAACATTGGAATATTCTTCCAAATCTACCAAACAATTATGGAGGTTCCTTTTGAAGACTTCAAACGTTAAGAGAAACGGTGGGACAAAAGGTTTTCCCTTCTTATCTTCTAAGCAAGTATTCACAGTTGGTTTATTTACTAGATCTGTGGAAGTTAGATTTCTTTGTTGCTCATTGCTTGTCGTAGGGTTTTCTACTGATTTCAACACTTGTATCAGGAAATATTTTTGTTGAGGGATTCTTCATGATTTCATAACCGATATATTAACCTTCAACTTCTTCAACTCTTCAACTACGTTGTACTCCAGTTTGGGAGATTCTCACGTATGGATGCTAATAGGGTTCTTATGGGGAGCATAAGGTGTTTTTGGGTGATCGGGAGTTGACCTTTCCCCTGAGGTTTGAGTGGTAGTAGGATCCTTTGAGACAAGAGGACCTTTACTTCTATTTTTCACAACCGAGATCTCTATGGGTGGTTATTGAACCTGAAATAGGTCTTCGGAAGGCATAATTAGGTCAGGATCCCATATGAGCATGGTTGTATCTTCTGGTGGGTCAATCGCTTCCTAGTCAACAACATTCATAACTGAACTGCTTGGTTGTTTGGTTAGGGAAACCTCGTCTAAAAATTGGTTTGCCATCAAATTCATGGCACGCACCCATTGAGGGCAGTCTCTTTCAGAGTCGTTTTCCTGGTGAAAAGTACAGAAAGAATTAGATGCGACATTCCCTAGATCGATATTCAAGTTAGTTGGGGGAGGTTCAATGGATTTGAACGAAAGTTTCATTTTAAAGAAAGTCTTAGAGGGAATTTGGCCTTGGTTTCCTTCCCCTGCATTTCTCTTCATGTCTATGATCTAGTTCAATAATTTCCTAACCATGCATTGTAGATCTTCTATGTCTCCATTACCCTTGTTGGGAGTTTGTTCTGCTTGTTTCCCTGGTGGTTTAGTCAGAAGGAGTCCTCTCCTGGGAGGAGGTTGAACTTCTTTCTTAACTAAAGAGACCTTGCCTTCTTTACACCCTTTCATCTGGAATTCTATTGTTTTAGCTTCTTCAAAATTCTCAGCTAAGGTTCGTTTGGCAACCCTCTTCACAAACATGGAAATAGAAGCTGGGAGTGCATTAGCGTATACTTCGATTTGAAAATCCTGAGTTGGTTTGGCTTTGGGATGGAATTTGTTTAAGATGGTCATGAATCTTTGATTGAAATATTTAACGTTCTTTTTTGAACTCATGGTGGCGAAGAACAACTCAGCCATCAAAGATCCCATAGTAGTCTCTTCTGCAAATTTATCTAGAAAATATTTTTGAAACTTTGTCTAGCTAGTTATGGATCCTACAAGTAAGTTAAAATACCATGTGGAGGCTAAGTTCTCAAAAGTGTAGGGGAACAGCCTGCAAACTACATATTCACGATGGATGTTCATAAGCCTGATTGCTAGTATAAATTTCTTGAAATGATCTTCAGGCAATCTTGAGCTTTCAGGATCGAACTGAGGAAGCAACTTCTCTAGATGTCGGGGAAGGTTATGGACTGGTCCCGAGAGGGCCAAAGCGTCTCTGGCCAACCAGGGTTGATTGTTCAAAGGTGGGTTCCCCCTTTCTTCATTATAGTCATTGTTGCCTTCCATATCTTCAATCTCTGAGTTAAACTCCTCCTCTTTCGAAAAATCATCTGGTTCAGAGACATCATCAGTTGGTGTTTCGGGTATCAGATTAAGAGGATCTTGGATTTCGGTGATTGTCAAATCTATTAAGTCTTCTACCATGTGCACAAAAAAGTCGTTGGGAGTATTGACCACGGGCCTACCTATATTTTTTCTTCGAGGAAGTATCGGAGCTAAGGACAATGCACCAATATGTCGGGCGTATGCTTTTGTGATCTTCTGAATTGATTTAATTCCTCGTGAGGAAGAACGTAAGGTATTTTAGGGTGAAAATATTCTTCCTCAGGTTGGGGTGAGTTTTAGGAGTACTCAGTGTGTGTGGGATGTCTTGGGAATGACTAGCCATGCATGTGTGTTGTTTTGAATCTATAGACTATTTGAAATACTATGTAAAATATATATCAAGCCATTCATTCTCAGGCCCTTCTTCTAGCGCCAATTCTGTTGATGGGTCCTAAGTCCCTTGATTAAACAGTAGGAACCAAACTCACCACCGAAGCCCAATTAGACTCTACAACGTTTAATAGTGGAATGGTTCTCCAGATCTTGCGATCCGACCAATTTATCGATGGGATTTATGTTTTCTTGTGAAGTCTCTTCCTTCAGCTCAAACTATCTTTTTTAGTATTTTCTCTTGGGTGGGACTGATATGAGATGTAATATGGTATAAACCAACTTGGGAACAAAATTTAATTAATCTTAACTACTGGGGAAGATGCTGAACTTGGGATAACCCACTGCTCAAGCATGAAGATGACAATTTTATACCACAAGCCTAGTACTAATACATTAACCATGTGAGCATCCAATTACTGTCTGAGAAACTAATTACCAGAAATAAAACACATATGCGATAAGACAATGAAAAGAAAAATAATTCACCTACTTAATCGTCCATCACATAATAACACCAAGATTCATCTTCATCATTAAATTAAAGAACATCAAAAATTTGCATGAGATAACTTGAAAATAGATTAAATAGCTCTTACTCATTACTGCATCATTCATGAAACGAGATAGGAAATAGTTCTTCTCCACGTCTAATCACATGCATTTGATGAAAATATTTTTGTCTCTGGTCCAGAAGGACTTCTCTATTAACGGTAGCTCGGAAATAATTCTTGACAAAACCAAAACAGAATATTTTCTTGCAACAACCATCGACCTCTACCTAATTGGTCGATGTTCTTATTTATAACATAAAATTCAACTGAAAATAACCGCTAAGTGTAGTTTAAACAAAACAAAATTTTCCACCTGGTGTCCTCTTCTAACAATTTCTTTAACAGTCAAATCGAGATATCACTTGAAAGGGTGACTTTTCTCATACTACGAGCAACTGATAAACATATCATCGCAAGTTTGGGCCCATGGAGATATGTGCTTCTCCATCAGAGACACGTAAATTCCTCTGACATCCACCACATGCACTCAGTACTTCACTAGATTAGTGTTTAACTATTGTAGCACAGTCCGAGCTCTAATCAGATGTTCCATAAATATTTTCACTTGTCCTGGTGTTGTGTCGGTCACCTTCTCTAGCTCTTCGTCCCATAATAAATCTTGCTTGGTATGCGATTCGACTATGTCTCACAAGTCAATGAAGTCATCGGGGGTGTCGAGCTCTGGGAGTCTGATATCCTTCATTGCATGTTGATCTTCAGATTTAGTTTTTCTCAGATTCCTCAGTGAAGCTACAGAGCCAATTTTTGTCGATAGTCAAAGGGATCCTTCCTGCAATCGGAATAAAAAATAGTTTAGAAGTTGCTTATAGAATAATACTCGGAAAAATATATGAAAAGCGTAAGCATGAAGAAAACAGACTAATGCATACCTGTAAAGCTCGCTAAGTCTGGTTGTTAGATACTTACGTGATCTCTGCAACCTTTTGGATCACCTACACCATCTCTGTTAGTGTTTCCATTTTTCTTCATTTAGGTTGGGTTACATTTGCGCATCATAGAATGATAGATCAGGTACGAAAAACATGAGAGTCAAAATCACATCAGTGGTCAGTTGGACCTTGGGGTTGGGAAAGGATGTCAGAGCCAAACATGTGCCAAAAGAATGAGTAAGTTCCAAAAGGATTATATATTGTCATAAGAGAGGTCGTTAAATGCTTCAAGTTGAGGAAGGTTGCTCAAATAGAAGTCTCATCAACAAGTGCATCAACCATCATTATCTCATTATGGAGGTTGGGGGAAATTAAAGGAAACGAGATGATCATACCACACATCCTCTGTAATTCTTATCGACTGCATCTCACACCTCGGATCATGCCATCATGAGGATGTGACACAGTAATTATTTTAAAACATTGTGTCGCAAGGCATTTGGTGTCCCTTGGCACGTTTTAGCTCGCTGCCCTGCTCCATTATAAATTCTAGATGTTCTGTTAGTGTTCTACTCACTAGCCAAGCTTGTGTGCCATTGGTAACTCATCTCATGAGCTAACTCAGATCAAATTCTTTGCTTTGGGCCTTTGTCAAGACATCCATGCATAAGGTGGATACGTTGGCACACCATGGGATCTCCTCAAAACACAAGATGAGGCCTGTGAGGCAACCGAAGTGCCAAGCCTGAGCCAAAAAATGCCTGGGAATCCTTCTTATTTGTGGCAGGTGTTCCTGAGGCTTCAAAGGGATATTCCTACCTTCACGCAGAAACGATGGTATCGCCCCATGTTGAGGCCGAAGTGGAAGAAGTTGCGTCAGAAGGACACAAGTTGGAAATCATGCTTCCTCAGTAGAAGATACCATGGAGGAGAGGAAGGCCCGGGAAGAATAAAGAAGTGGGAGGGGAAAACCAAATCCCAATTGAGTTGTGTGCACGATCAGCGGCTGAGGAATTCCTAATGCGCGCTATCTGGCTAGATTCGCTCGAAACCATAAGTGGAGGAAGAAGAAGCCGAATGAGAAGGAAAAAAGCCTCGAGTTCTAGTGTTCGAGCACATAGTCGGCAGCTAGAGCAGGCACAACTCGCCATAGCTGAACTCTACTAGGAAATTAGAGAACTATGATGACGGTTGGTAGAAAACACCATTGAGGTGTCAGCACCTCAAGGTCATGAAGGGAACGCAACCTAGCTCAAGAGGCAACTTCAGGAGGCACAAGATACGATTGTACAGTTGCCCGAGGCACAATGAGTGTCGAAAGAACAAAAGATGAAAACCTCTCAGAGAGCACGAAGTAGCAGAGAAGAAGGTCCACACACAGAAGAGGCATGATTGGTGAACTCTTTTTACATTCTCAAACGTGATGCATAACTTTGATAATTTTCCCTTTTGTAAGGAGATTTTCATTTCCTGAATGTAACCAAGTTGGTTGGCCAAAAGGTGTAGATAGTGTCTACTATATGTAGCATGAGCTTGACAACAATCTAATATATATAAAGTCTCGAAATTTTGATGAACAGGCTCTGGTTATAGCCATTTAATGGATAATATTTTTGTGTGCATATGAACTCCATGTGTGTTTGGTCCACATCTTTTCCTATCTTATTTGGAACGTACTTTTATGTTATTTGGACAAACCGTATTTCTTCTAAGGGAGCCTAGAATTCATGCTCAATGGCACCATCATGACACAACTTGTTTGGGACATATGACATCGAAGACTAGTGACCTAGCTTGTGGGTAATATTCAGGTTTGGTACTTTGTTCAAAATGCACGATTTGAGCAAAACCTGGGACTGTCAATGCCGAAAAGACACCGACGAATTGACGCTCGAGGATAAACTTATTATGTTCTCTATGGATTTACTTTCTCAAAAATTCTTCGATGTCAAAATTCTTCGGGAATCAACCATCGTCGATTCCTTTCTTTCTTTGCTAATGTTTACCCCCTTTGGCTTTCATCAATGCAGAATGAAATCGGCTATTAGTAGCTTCCTTGTGTAATTCTCATTGCGAAAGAAAACTCCCTTCTGCTGACATCGACGATGATCGACAATCAGCAACCTCTATTTTCTCGAGTGCTTTTCTTTCATCTGCAATTCTTTTGGGTGCTGAATTTTGGACTCGTTAGGTGAAATGATTTAGTGGTTGATTGTTTAATTAAATGTTAGTCCTTTTAAGTTATGATGGTTTTCACATGTCCAAGAAAGATTTTAAATACTTAATGAGAATCAAAAAATAATAAGCAAAGGGAACATTTTTCATACTAAATTCGAATTAGACAATGCCAAAAGATTAAGTGGTACCCAAAAAGTAAAATTTGACATAGAATTTTTAGGGTGTGTTGAGTGCTCAACAGACTGTCCATATAAAAAATTGTATACATGACCATATACATCCATGTACCGAAGAAAAAGAGGACGAAGTTAAAACCTTCTAGAAAGAAGGTTACTTTTGTGAGATACATAGTATCTCATATGGAGATTGATTGTAAGGAGCAGAAGGCTCCAAAGATGACCAAATAGATCCCTCTAGTTCAGTTGATCACTCATCAGATCATCAAGAAGAGTTGGTAGAACTATAAGGTCCTACCCAGGATCATTGCAGCGACCAGGAAGAGACCAGAATGGTCTCGTGATACTTTGCAAGATGAAAAACAGATACAGATATGTGGCATTGATAAGCCATATCATGAGGAGGAGCAGATGAATCCACCAGTGGTGAGGTAGGCAACCCCACCAAGTACCATCTCAGAAGGAGATATAGTTCAGAGGGAGTCAACCATCACGATCCAGTAGGGAGGAGCAGCCTCCCCGGGATCGTTCATAGGAGATTATACTCCGGAGGATATCATCACATACAAAGGGAGAACATGGCTCTGGAGATTATATAGAATCAGAGGGAGTCAACCTTCAGAGGGAGCATGGAGACTCAGAGTGAGACTGATCTTAGAGAGAGTCGGTGGCTTAGAGACTTTCATTCAGAAAGTATTCCTCCTCATATTCATATGGGAGAGAGAGACGTCATCCAAGATTGACAGACAGATGCCATGAGTTGAGGAGGCTAGATCGAAGCTTCAAAGGCTTCGAGGAGATATGAGGCCTCCTAGGAAGATTCCCTTGTTTCAGTGACATAAAAGGAAGCCAGTCAAAAGGACTAGGATATAGATTTTTCCTTGGTTCCTAGACCAGAAGGTAACTCAGTGGTTGCTTCCAACTTGATCTACAAGATTAAACATGCTACTGATGGCAACATAAAGATGTACAAAGCCTGATTTGTGACCAGAGGATTCTCCAAGCAAGAGGGATAAGATTATGACGAGACACTTTCTACAATAGCCAAAATAAGTGTACATAGAGAATCTACAAGATGCATGAGGAGGAGTCTCATGTATGCAAATTGAAGAAGGATTTGTACGGGCTTAAGAAGGCACCTAGGGAAGGATATTCCAGACAATTATTTTGATGATCCTAGGAATGGTTTCCCTTTGATATTGGATGACCTATTTCTATCAAGGAATGATAAACTCATCATTGAGTGAAAGCAAAATCTTGCATCAGAGTTCAAAATCAAATACCTGGGTACGATGCATTATTTACTAGGTCTAGAGGTGTGGCAGAAACCAAATGAGATTTTCCTTTGCCAAGGAAAATATGTGGTAGATATCCTAAAGGGATTCAAAATGTTGGATTGAAAATCCATGCCCACACCGATGGTGACAAACCTGGAGTTATTGGGTGATAATTCTTCAGAGATAGGTGATGTCACCATGTACATGTAGATGATTGGTTCGTTGATGTATTTGACAAACACTAGACCAGATATATGCTTTGTGGTGAACACTTTGAGTCAGTTTATGGTTGAACCAAGACATGTTCACTTGGTTGCGGAAAATCATGTGTTTAGGTACCTGAAAGATACAGTTGATTATGGACTCCAATATGTTTATGATAATAAGATAAGACTGCAATGCTATGCTAGTTCAGATTGGGTTGGTAGTGTCACAAATCGGAAGAGTACATCAAGATGTTGCTTTAGTTTGGGGTCAGCTGTGATTTCATGGCTTGGCAGGAAGTAGACCAGTGTGGAAATCAATAAAGCCAAGGAAAAATATATAGTTGCATTTTTAGATAGTAGTGAATTTGTGTGGCTTCGGAAGTGCCTTGCATGGTTGTTTGATCTCGAGTTGGAGGTGACTTGTATTTTCTGCGACAACTAGAGTTGTATGAATTTGTCTGAGAACCCTTTGTTTCATGACAAGTCCAAGCATATCTATATCACATACCATTATATCCAAGATTTGGTGCAAATGGGAGCTATGAAGCTCTAGTATATTGGCATAGATGAGAAAATAGAAGATGTGTTGACCAAGCCTCTGTCAAGGGTGAAGTTTGAGTATTTCATGGACAAGCTTGGCATGGTCAAGAAGGATTCCCCTCATAAGAGGGAGCGATGAGTCACATCTGCAATTTTTGGGGAAGTATATTATATATTATGGAAGCAACATGTAGTCATTCATAGGCATGTTATTGACTGTGGCACCAGTCAGCATGACCTCGCACAAGGTCAGCAGATGTTGAGCCTTCGGGGATGGCAAGTTTTTTAGATTTTCAAGATGGAGGGCCAACCTGTGTGGTTGGAGATGTTTCCTAGCCTTTGGCTATATGGGTAGTGTGTTTTCACTACATCACCTAACCATCGTGGTTAGATGCCCAGTCACTGTGGGTTAGATGCCTGGTGTGCCAACCAGAAGAACTATATCTAGGGCTAGTTGCCAAATTATGTGTGAGCTGGCGAGTTGTAGTTTCCTAGACTCTGTTTGGATTGGGTAGTAGCGCAATTCTTTGTAAACTGGATCAATTGCATATTCCAAATTCTGTGTGATCTGGATGGTTGCCTAGTTCTATGTGATCTAGATTCCTAGTTTTGTGTGATCTAGACGAAATCCCTATAATGGCATAATTTCTGAGAGGACGATGAGGTTGTGCCTACTAGATTTATGCTACATGTGTTAATGAGGCTCTAGATGCATGAATGCGACATGATCATCAGATAGTCTATGTGTGTGACTATGTTAGAGCATGTGTGGCTATGATTGTGATACTTGTGACAAGATCTGTTTGATCATGAGATAACCTATGTGGCTATGCTACTTGTTACATGATCTGTTTGATAATGAGATGGCTTGTGTGGCCATTCAACTTGAGATATGATCTGTTGATCATGAGAAAATATGTGTGGCTATGGTGATTCTACATGTAGAATGGTCTGCAAAACCACGTGAGTCTTGCCAATTCCATGTGAGATGGATGGATGTGTTTGAGACCATTACATGAAGAACATCTTAGTTATTACCTCCCTAGCTAAGAGGGAATGTTGATGTTCTGGTAGTTGCAGGAGGTATTAACCTCCAAGTGTAACCTTTGTACTTATAATAGAATATTTCGGGAGTAAGAGAACCATCAAACAGATGTGTGAAAACCCTAGAAGAGAAGTCAGCCTAAGGAGAATAATAATAAATTATTCGAAGGCTCCAGAAAGAGAAATCAGACCCACTTGGATAAGTCACTTGGACATGCTAGTATAAATAAGGAGGCTCCTAGCTCATTTGGACACACTCACTCACTTAGCTAGTGCGCAAGTCTAAGGAGCAGTAGTTGTAGCAGAAGGAGGTGCAAGTCTAGAGAGAGTAGTGCAACAGTTGTCGTGGAGTATTCTCAATATTTCTGGTATCTCTCTTGTGTGCTCCTCTTGGTAAAGACACACTTCTATTAGTAGAGGTACATTCTCTTAGTATGGTGTTGATGCTACAACAATGGAATTTCTTGTTAGGGTTTATATGTTGGTTCTAGAGTGGACTTACTTGAATCATTCCATATAAGAAAAAGTTATTGTGCTCTGGGGTGGCATGTGTAAGTGCTTATGGTTGGGTGACAATGATGTGACATTGTCTACAGTTAAACAAGCATACCAAAATATTAACAGGGGGTACATGGACCCACTATCGGCATATCTCGCACCATTCTAGCTATCTAGTTGGGAATGGACTTGACGCTCGCCACCACATAAGTTGAAAGTAAAGGGCACACGTCTCTGTGATTCCCCTTAGAACAACATTTGGTACACCAAACGTGCTCGCACACGAATTTTTTCTTCACCATATATTATAATTGCATCATCAGGTTGGTCAGTTGCGACTGCACCTGTGTCAATCTTGTCAACGTCTCTACCCCTCCTGGTGTAGCTTGAAGGCACATTTCATTTTATACCACCTTCACTTGAGTCGTCACCTTTTGTTGGGTGAGAGAAAATCGGATATGGGGAAGCAACACTGCAATAAAACATTCTTTGTGTTACACGTATTGAATCTAGAATGCCAACCTATCCAACAAAATATTAAACCATTCGTCATAATCTCACACATTTTTTCCTTCCTTTTTCTTAATCTCTTTTATCTATATGATACATTGGGATTATGACTTAGGTTTATAGAATTCCCTAAGCATATATTTCTTAATCTCTGTCAGGGACCTCGTATGTCCCGCTGGCACAATGGCCTTCTATTTCATGTACCATGTCAAAGATTTGTCCCTAAATGTGGTTTTCAACTATCTGATCTTTGTTTCTTTGTATGTGATCCTCTTCATAGACTAGATTGCTTTGCATGTGAACTGATGTTGTTCTTCATCATTCCTACCCATTCCATGTTATACAGGTAACCTCATGGTACTTTCTTTATTCTACCATTTTCAAGCACGAGTTAACTCCTATCTGACTGGTGTTTGTCAAAATTCTCAATACTGATACTTCTCTGGTGGAAGTAGCAAAAACTTTGCCTTATTCTTTACTCATCTCTTCTCTTCTACCTTCTTCTACTATTTAGGCTCTTCCAATCGCTTCATTGTTTGTTGTTCTTTCTTCTTGATTACAAACGAGCAAGGGGGGTGGTTCAAAGGGCGGGTAACTCCATCTCCTTCTAACATTTCTTGTGAGGGGACCCAAAGAGTTTCCTACTTGCAGTCACACAAGACATCTACAATCGCCAATTCTTCTCCCCCACCACTAGGGGATCCTCCATCTTCCTTCCTTTCTCTCATGCTTATACTCTACACCTCATCTTATTCCAAGGTTGTGGCACTGCACAACAACTAAGGGTTTCATACTTCGTCACCTGGGCCCCTAGGACTACTACTACTACTACTACTCGTATCCCCACTAGACACCCTACTCTCTGCATTGTGCCTCTTCGTGAGCCTATCTTCGCCTGTGCTCCACTCTGGAATTATGAATTCTTCCAAACTTCCTCCTGGTGCGACCTATTTTCTCTTCATCCCGGGCCTGGCCCCTCGTCGTACGCCCCTTGCTATCTATTTTCCACCTCTCTATTGGAATATTCACTAATACTGAGAGGGGTGAATCAAGATTACACACTTTTTACAATTTTTAATCACAACATGTAAACATTAAGTTATCAACAATTTATCACTTATGATTGTACTCAAGATATTGTTTCATTCAAGATATCATAAACAAATACATAGTACAAAAAAGTTTTACATGGAAAACCAAATGGAAGAAAACCATATAACACTTTTTAATGTATTAAAATATTACATCCACCGAAAGCACCAACTTCCAAAATTATTGAGCACCAATTGGAAGAACGAACCAACTTGATTTATAGGCTCCATCCTGAAGAAAGCTACAACTCCCTGAATTTTCCAGCTTCAACTGGAAGAAAGATTCAACCCCCTTTCTTTTCCCCTTCCTTCCACCCTTGAATATAAATAAGAAAATCAATTTGTCACTGTTACTATCACTAATACTGATATATCATCATCATCAAAGCTGGTTCAACCACAATAACCACATAATACATATGCCAAGATTTTCAAGAATATCCTCCAAATCATATAACGAAAATCACGAATATATGCATCAAACCATGTGCCAAAAACCTCCAATATATACCTAAATCATGTGCCCAAACTCCAAGATATGCCTCAAAGAATATACCAAAACCTCCAAGATATGTCTCAAAGCATATGCCAAAACCTCCAAGACACAAGCCTCAAGACATATAGAAAAGCATACCTTTCATCACGTATAGACCCTAATGCATGAGATCTCAGATCATCAAACCTTATTCAACTTAAGCATCAAGAAAGTATCAACTTCCTCAAACCCTTCCTCAACCTCACGGGACTGGATTAAGAAATGGGTGAGGCCTCATGTGACGAGTATTGGAAAACCAGAAGGAGCCTCATGGGACACCCTATACTTGACCCGTGGGTGTCACCTCATATAGGGTTTCCCAAAAACCCTTCTCACATTTGCAACTCCAACAACTCGCTCCTTCACATGACTTTGATACTTCACTTGTGCTAAGAGATCACAAGTTTTCTTGATGAAAAATGGGAGGCTCTTGATGTCTATTTATATCCTTCCTAGTACTGTATTTACTTGTCTTTAGGGACAACATATAACTTCTTTTTTGCAACCATTTTTCTCCTTTAATTGATTTTGAGGCCGACTTATAACTTCTTAACCATTTAGGGGAAAATTTTACATGTCATGCTTCTAATATTTCTCTCCCCCTTTGACATCAATGGAAAAGGGTAACTCCCCCTGACGATTTCTATCCCCCTATCTTCTTTGCAATATGATGTGTAGATTAATGTGGGGCATGAACTACTCCCAAATTCTGTTGAATATACTCAAAGGTTTCCCTTGGGAGAGGTTTGGTGAATATATATGAAATCTGTTCTTTTGTCCCAATGTACTCCAAGTTGATATTATTTTCTATGACTTGTTCCCGTAGAAAGTGGAACTTGATAGGAATATGTTTGGTTTTGGAATGCATCACTGAACTATTGGAGATGCTTATAGCACTGGTATTTTCATAAAATATTGAAATAGAATCATCATATTTTACTTGTATGTCTAAAAAGGTTTGCTTCATCTGGAGGACCTGAGTGCAACATGCAGATGTTGCAATATATTCTTCTTCTTTTGTGGAAAAGGATACTAAAGACCGCTTCTTGCTCAACCAAGACACCAAACAATCAACTAAGTAGAATATTTCTCTATTGGTACTTCTTCTATCATCAATGCTTCCTGCCCAATTTACATATGTGTAGGAAACCATAGTTAGCTCATTCTCTTTCAGATACCACGATTCAAACTCTGATGTTCCTTTGAGATATCTGAATATTCTCTTTATTGCCATAATATGGGTTTCCTTCGGTGTTGCTTGAAATAATGATACCTATCCAACTTCTTGAATCACATCTGGTCTTGATGCCATCACATGGAGTAGGTTCCCAATCATCGATCTATAGATTCTTTGATCTTCTTCTTTAGATTCATCATCTTTGATCAACTTACAACCAGTCACCATAGGAGTTCTTATAGGTTTCCAATCTTCCATTACGAACTTCTTCAACATTTATTTGATGTACTTGGTTTGGGAAATGAAAATTCCTTCATCTAGCTGAGATATATGAAGTCCCAAGAAGAAGTTCAACTCACCAAGTAAGGACATTTAAAACTCACTCTGCATGTTCTTGGAAAATTTATGACTCAACTTGTCAACATCACTTCCAAAGACGATGTCATCCATGTATACCTCAATGATAAGTATGTTGCATTGATCCACTTTTATGTAGAGATTGATATCTGCATTTCCATTTCTGAATCCTTATTTCTCTAAGTACTTATCCAGTCTTGAATACGAGGCTCTAGGGGCTTGCTTGACTCCATACAAAACTTTCTTCAATCTGCAAACATAATATTCCCTTTCTGATAGTAGGAACCCTTTTGGTTGTTCAATGTAGACTTATTATTCTAATTTTCAGTTTAGAAATTTGTGTTTTACGTCCATCTGATAGACTATGATCCTTTTGGAACATGCATAGGACAAAATCACTCTGATTGCATCCATTATGGAAATAGGAGAAAAAATTTCTTCAAAATCTATTCCTTCAACTTGACCATATCCCTTACACACTAACCTTGCTTTGTTTCTGGTTACATGTTCATCTTCATTTAGTTTGTTTCTAAATACACATTTTGTGTCAATCACATTTTTTTCCTTGGGTCTTGGAACTAGTTCCCATGTCTCATTCTTCTCTATTTGATTAATTTCTTCTTCCATGGCCTTGATCCAATGTTCATCACTGATGACTTCCTCAAAGTGTCTTGGTTCAACTATGGATAATAATGCTAGATGTATTTGTTATGGTGTATGTTCTTGTTTTCTTCTTCGGGTTTCTATTCTTGCATTTTTATCCCCACTAATTTGTTCCAGTGGATGATTCTTTTGACACCAACATTTAGGTGTCTGGAGATCTTGTTGATTGTCTTATGTTTCTTCTTTCTCTACTTCTGGTTGCTTCTCTTCCGGTTCTTCTTATTCTACTACTTCTTCTTCTTTTAGTTCATCTTCTGCTTTCTGCTCTTTTGAATTTATGTTTTCTTCTCTGGTATTCAACACATTTGTTTCATCAATCTTTACATTGATGATTTCCACTATTTTGTTGAGTCTTAGATTGTAGCTTTTGCATGCCTTATTTTTTCTTGAGTATCCAACCAATATGCCTTCATCAACCCAAGAATCATTTTTTCCAATCCTATTATATTCTCTTTTTTTGTATCTTTTTCTTCCAAACACTCGAAAGTGTTTGATGTTCATTAGTCTTCCCTTCCATAGTTCATATGGAGTCTTGTCATTGTTACTTCTAAGCATTACTCTGTTCAAGATATCAGTAGCTGTATGTATATCTTGTACCCAAAAGATATCACCCAACTTGGAATATTTCAACATAGTTATATCCATTTTATGTACAGTTTTGTTTTTCCTTTCAACAACTCCATTTTGCTGAGATGTTGATCCATAATTGGATCTCGGGACCAAAATGGGTCCAGGAAGGCCTAAAAATAAAAGTACTCGGAATGTATTCAAAATGGACGTGTGTGTAGGCTTCATCGATACAAACACAACGCAACTTGAATGGGCTCAAACAAATGTCATATTCTCTCGATATCATGATCTTTTCGTTTTGCCAAACATGCAAATAGTCAACAAATAGCAGGCAAAAAGTCAACGCGGACGTCATCATGCAGATGTGATAATGCCTAGAGGTGACACGTGGTAGATGACCGTACAATAATGTGGATAGTTTGTTGACTGGGAAAGTACAGGTGGACCAATTAGGGAGTGACACGTGGCACGCCCGTATGGATTACGTGGAAGGTACCATTGGTTGTTAACTGGGTAGGTGGTAGATTTGGTCCAATCGACGCCTAACAAGTGTCACCTTTGTGGGCGATTTAAATGGTGCCACCTGGCCCATTCATGGGCTGCTACATGGCACCTCGTCATTGGCTTACTGTTGCAAAAGTATTGGACTTTATGAGGTTTGAACCCACGATCTCGGGCATGGGAGGAAGCAACTTGGCAGGGCCAGGCTGGCCAACCCGCTCGTGATAGTTCTTTTTAACTATAGTCCATGGTTTTTATTTAAAGTTACATATAATATATTACAGGCAGAGTTAGGGATGGGGCATAGCCCCAACCCTCAATGCAATCTTTACCATCGGACCTCAGCATATGACCAGACCCTGCTTTGTAAGTTGTTTGTGCACGAGTTTTGATACACACTCCAACCCTGGATCTCGGTCCTATTACTCAACATATGACTCGATGTACAATGGTTTTCACACAGAGGTAAGGGTTAGCCCCGGTTGGTCGAGCTAGCCCACTGACCAGGGGCGTAACCAAAAGAGTTGGACCGAGGGCTTAGCCCATTATGAGCGTGTCCAAGGTTTAGTTGAGGACACATGGCCACTACATGTAACCAAGTGCCAAATAGTCGGGGGGGAAACGTGCCCAACATTATCATAAGGCCACATGGAGGGCTCCATGTGACCAGGAACCCACTTAAAAGGGGTCGCGCCCTGAATTTTTGCATTTTGTGGGTTATTTACTTTATAATAAAGTTTTTTCAATGGTTTTTGTAGCAGTTTTAGAATATTTTGGCCAATATTGGGGTATATTGGGCCCTTTTTGAGGCCAGATCTTGGGGGGAAGTTGGGAGATAGTTACCAACTTCAGGCCTATAAAAACCATAGGTTCTTGGAGCCATAGAAGGAGGTTCGAAACAGGTTTATGCTAAATATTTTCCAAGCCAAAGCCATTTTTATGCAGGGAAGCTATTGAGGAATGCACCTTTGCAGGCCATTTCTGGGAGCTCGGATCATCCGTTTTCAGTGTCGTCAGTTTTGTTGGGTTCTAGATATCTGGTAGAACAATACCAGATCAGTTTGTAAGATTTTTGGCACTGATGTGATGTACTTTTAAATCTTTTAACAAAAATAAGAAATCCTCACCCACTGAGACAAAGGCCCGGAGATGTAGGTGAGATTTCCGAACTCCGTTATCACATTGGTTTGTTGATCCTTATGCTTTATTTCAGATCTATATGTCTTTATATGGCTGTTATGCTTCCTCATTATTTCTTCCTCTTTCATTAGTTTCCTAAATGTTAAAATAACTCATGCATAATAACTCAACCATTGTCGTTTAAAATATCTTTTCGGATGAAATGTCCTAGCTATTGAGAATTGTATTTTTATTCCATATTCTTCATAGAAATCCTTCAATTATTTTGACTTGAATTCACCTCCTTTATCTAATCTCAATCACTTGATTTCCAAATCAGTCTCATTTTCAACCATCTCTTTGAATATCCTGAAACATTCGAACACATATGTCTTTTCTTGAGAAAACAAACTCTGGTCATTCTTGTGGAATCATCAATAAGTAGCATAAAGTACTATTTGTCATTCATTCCTTTTGTTCTCATTGGTCCATATAGATCGGTGTGTACAATCTCCAAAGGTTTTGTTGTAGAGTATTCCTTTATCTTGAACTTAATTCTTTTTTTTTTCCATGTTGACAGTGCTTGCACATAGTATTTACTAACTTTGAAATTTCAGGCATCTCTCTTACCACTTCTTTTCTGTTGATTTTGACAAGATTTTCAAAGTGCATATGACACATTCTTTTGTTCCAAATCCAACTTTCATCTTCCTTTCCCAAGAAACATATTTATTTTCCGATCTCATTTAAGATATATATTTTGTTTGGAGTCCTTATTGTTGTCGCCACCAACCTGCTTGATCCTTCTTTCCTTATCTCAAATTTATTTGATTTGAATAGAAGTGTGTATTCTTGGTCACACATTTGACTCACACTTAGCATATTATGCTTCATGTTTTTTATGAGTAGGATATTTTCTGCCATGGCATCTTTGCTTCTGAGCTTTATTCTTCCCTTTCCTATAATTTTGGTTGAGTTATCATTTCCAAACAAAATTTATCCATATCTTTCTTTCTTTAGAGTTACATATCTGTCATTTTCACTTGTCATGTGCTTTGAACAACCATTGTAATTGTACCAATCACTTTTTTTTCTTTGGTCTTGTAGAGCAATTGAACATTATTCAATATTCAGTTTATCCTGCTTCTTTTTCCATATCCTTGATGGTTCTTTTACATGACTATTAAAATCCTAATTATATTCCTTTGGAGGGACAATCAACCTGCAACCTTTGGCTATGTATCCAAAAAAATTTCATTTGTAGCTTTCCACTTCATTATTTAATGAGCCAAAACTGGTATAGTTTTTTTATAACATTCATGAGGTTTTTTGAGATAATTATTCCTAGAGTATCCTCCATAGTTGTTTATTTTCATAGCATAGGCCTTACAATTTATGGCCTTGAGCCAAAAATTATTGTAGGAATAATATAATATAAGAAATATAGTTTGATACCTGAGTGTGGCAGATCTTCTAGATGGTGCAACTCTTCTGTAATTTTCTTCTTGATTCTTCTCCATTGTTGGTTGTTGATTTCATGTTCCTCTGATTGGATGTTATTCTACTTGGATAATTTTCATTACCTAAATGTTATCCTTTGAGGGTTTGCATTCTTCCTTTATGATGACACCTCTGATAAATTATGCATAGATCTTTTGTTCTGCTACTCTTTTTGTTGTTGTGGAGCTTGAACCCTTCTCAGTATGAGTTTGTTTGTATCCTAGTCCAGACTTGTCATCACATGGCCTTTGAATGTTGATGATTTCATTCAAATTTTGGTGTTGTTACCAAAGTTTTGTTGAACGTCCTTCTTATAAAGTTCCTTTCTTAGTGATACTATTTTAGCGTCCAAAGACTCATTTATTTTATGCTTTTCTTTCAATTGATTTTTGAGTGTTTCTTCAATCACTCTGGATTTTTCTAGTTGAACCTTTAGTTTTATGATAATCTGTTGGACTTATTCAAAACTTTTGTTGGGGTTTTGAGAAATATCCTTTAGCTTAATCAGTTCTTCCTTGAGGGAATTTTTTTCCCTCCTTTCCCTTTTTAGATCACTCAAAGCACTGATTAGTTCTGCCTCAAGATCCATTTCACCTTGTTCATATTCTTATTCGTCATTTTCAAGGGTTTCTTTATGAGTTTTCATTAACAGAAAGCGAACTTTTTATGAGTCAATGTCACTATCATTATCCTCATAAGATGAGGAAATTTATTCTCTTGAGTAGAGGATTTTCTTGAAGACTTTTCTTTTATTTTCTTTCTTGTTTCCCTTTTAATATTTCTTTTCTTTTTGGGAAACTTCTTCTTCATCGCTATCTGAATTCTCAGCATAAGGACATTTAAAAGCAAAATGAACAATTTTACTACAATTAAAACACTTTAAGGGAATCTTACCTTTGTACTTGTCAATTCCTTTCTTCAACCTCCTCACGAGGTTGGCTATCTCTTCATATTCATTTGAATCATTGTTGCAACTGAAGCTTGACTTTGAATTTTTCTTATTATTTCTTGTCTTCTTGGATGCTTTGAAAGATGCTTCCTTCTTGGATGGATTATCCTATCATGTTCTCATTTCATAAGATGTAAGTATTACATGTAGCTCGTACATGCTCAACATAGCAATATATGCTCTTTCTTCTAGCGCTGAAATATTAGGATCAAATCTCATTTGGAAGATACCTTAGTACCTTTTGAACAATCACCAAACCTTTAATTTATTCTCATAATCCTTTAATAGCATTCACTATATCATCAACTCGCAGAAAATAAGATGCAATATTTTCATCTTCCTTCATTTTCAGTTTTTCAAATTTACCTCTATAAGTTTGAATCTTGGCCCCTTTGATTTTGGCATCTGCTTCGTAAACATTTCAAATTTTGTCCCAAATATCCTTTGGAGAGTCACAATACATGACCTTGACATATACTAAACTATCCAAGCCACTGAGAATATCATTCTTAGACTTTGAATTGTTTTCACAAAGTTTATTTCCATATGTTGGGTGAGTGGCAGGTGCCTTGTATCTGTCTACTACTACTTTCCAGACATCAAATCCATGTGCTTGCATAAACATTTTCATCATTCTGCTCCAAAAGGAATAGTTCTGACCATCAAACAATGGTGTTTCATTCTTAGTGCACTACATGATCTACCATCCAATTGTTAGGTTGTTTCTAAAGGGCCCACTCTGATACAAATTGTTGGAATGTTCACTAATACTGAGATGGAGTGAATAAGTATTAGGCACTTTTTACCATTTTTAATCACAACATGTAAACATTAAGTTATCAACAATTTATCACTTATGATTGCATTGAATATATTGTTGCATTCAAGATATCATAGACATATAATCACAGATGCACAATACACGAGAGTTTTACATGGAAACCCAAATGGGAGAAAACCACATAACGCTTTTTGATGTATTATAAGATTTCATCCACCAGAAGCAACAACTTATAAAATTCTCCAGCACCAACCCCCTGGTTTACAAGCTCCAACCTGAACGAAGCTACAATTCCCTAAAAAAATTATCTTCGACTACAAGGAGGCTCCAACCCCCTTTCCTTGCCCCTTCCTTCCACCCTTGAATATAATTAAGAGAATGAATATGTCATCATTATTGTCATTGATATTGATATATGATCATCATCAAAGTTGGTTAAACAACAATAACCAGATAAGACTTATGCCAAGATCTCCAAGAATATAACCCAAATCATATACCAAAAATCACCAAGAAATGCATCAAACCATGTGCCAAAAACCTCCAAGATATAGTTCAATCATATGGAAAAAATATGCCTCAAATCATATACCAATACCTCCAAGATATGCCTCAAATCATTTTCCAAAACCTCCAAGATATACCTCAAATCATATGCCAAAACCTCCAAGATACAAGCCTCAAGACATATAGAAAAACATACCTTTCATCATTTACAGACCCTAATGCATGATATCTCGTACCATCAAACCTTATTCAACTTCAACATCAAGAAAATAATATCTTCCTCAAACCCTTCCTCAACCTCACGGGACTGGATTGAGCAATGTGGGGGGGCTCGCATGATGAGTATTGGACATCCAACAGGGGCCTTGCGGGACACCCTATACCTGACTTGCGGGGGTCACCTCAGATAGGGTTTCCCGAAAACCCTTCTCACATTTGCAACTCTAAGAACTTCCTCCTTCGCAGGACTTCACTACTTCACTTGCGCTAAGAGATCACAAGTTTTCTTGATGAAGAATGAGAGGCTCTTGATGTGTATTTATATCCTTCCAAGTACCTTCTTTACTTGTCTTTAGGGATGACCTATAGATTCTTGTTTGCAACCATTTTTATTCTTTACTTGATTTTTGGGATGACTTATAACTTGTTCATAACTATTCAGAAGAACCACAATATTCATTGTTGCATGTGGATGTTTCAGATCCACAACAAGATCCATCTTCAGGACAAAAAATCCAGAGGAAAATCAAGAGAGGAACCCTAATAAATATTAAAGTGGAGTGGATGAACCTAAAGTCGGCTAAGTGAAAACCTAGGGTTTACTAAAAACTATAAAAATGTGGAGTGGAGGAGACCTAAAGTCAGCTAAGTGAAACCCTAGGGTTTACTAAAAAAATTTAAAATAAATTCTATCTATAATAAAATAATTGTTAATTAGTATTTAAGTGGTGAGTTATGAGGAGGTAAAAAAAAAATTAATTTAATATTAATATTAATAATAATGTTAGTTTAGGTTTAAATTAGAAATAATTTAATAATGGTAACACAAAGTATAGGATATTAGGGTAAGAAATTAAGTGAGGTTTATTGGTATTAATTAAGTAAGTATAGTTATTAAATTAAAATTATTTTATTTTAAAAGTCTAGGGGAGAGAATAGGTTAAGACCTAGAACTGGAACCTTAGAAAACAGTGTAGTTCTTAAGTCCTAGGGATCAAGCTTTTATTGTCTTCTTTCCCGAATGAGCGGGATCCAACTGTCACTAATCTCCAAACCATTGTCTTTGTTTAGGTTATTGGAATTCTTAATGATTTCAATAGCTTCCCTAATTCATCGTTTAAGGAGGTGGTCTTCTTTTGCTAAGATTTTGGTGCCTTCTAAGCATACATGATTCTTTGTTGTGAGAGAGTGTTCGACTAATGCTAAGATATGACTTCATTCATTCTTGATGTCAGTACCATGCTCTTTAATTTTGGTGTGAAAAGAGCGGCATGTTTCTCCAATGTAGTATTTTCCAGATGAACATTCTATTCTATATACTCCTTTGCAATTAAGTTGGTCAAGTTTTTCTTTTACTGATCTCATTTTATGTTTGATGGTATCAAGCGGTCTGAATGAGGTCTTAATATCTTTCTTGTTTAGGATTTTTGAAATTTTATCAGTAACTCCTTGGCTGTAAGGTAGGTATGCAGTCAGGCTCGAGGATTGGTTGCTTCGTTGTTGAGGTCTATTATTTTCTCTTTCTAGGGATTTCCTCATTGTGTTCTTAATCTCTTTTTCTTTGTAACTTATGCTCTTGAAGACTTTGTGAAGGTGATTTTTCTCTTTTTCTAGGTCTTCTTTATCTGAAATTCTTATGGATATTGTGGATAAGGTGTTAAGAACTCCTAATTTTTGGTTGGGGTGATGATGGGAACTAGCATGAAGGTAGTTTTTAGTGTGGGTCTTTTTTCTATAGACTGAATGTCTAAGTTTCCCATCTTCTTTCCTATTGATTAGTATGTATAGGAATGGGATGTTTCCATTATCTTTGAGTTCCATTGTGAATTTAATGTCTTCGGATAGATTATCAAGATGTTGGAAGAATTTATTTAGTGCTTCTTTCCCATGGGGCCAAAGTACATTAGTATCATCAACATATCGTTTCCATCTTAGTGGTTTTAGGGGATAAGAATATATGGCTTTCTTATGTCGACATTTCGGATCCATGACAAGATCCATCTTCAGGACAAAAAATCTTGAGGAAAAACAAGAGAGGAACCCTACTAAATACTAAAGTGGAGTGGAGGAACCTAAAGTTGGCTAAGTGAAAACCTAGGGCTTACTAAAAACTATAAAAATGTGGAGTGGAGGAGACCTAAAGTCGGCTAAGTGAAACCCTAGGGTTTACTAAAAAAAATTAAAATAAATTCTATCTATAATAAAATAATTGTTAATTAGTATTTAAGTGGTGAGTTATGAGGAGGTAAAAAAAAAAAAATTTAATTTGGTAATCCAATTAATATGAAAATTATTATTAATGTTATATGCTAGTTTAGGTTAAAATTAGGTTTAATTCAATTGGTGGTGATATTAATATTAATAATAATGTTAGTTTAGGTTTAAGCTAGAAATAATTTAATAGTGGTAACACAAATTATAGGAGATTAAGGTAAGAAATTAAGTGAGGCTTATTGGTATTAATTAAGAAGGTATAGTTATTAAATTATATTAATTTTATTTTAAAAGTCTATGGGAGAGAATAGGTTAATACCTAGAATTGGAACCTTAGAAAATGATGTAGTTCTTAAGTCCTAGGCATCAATCTTTTATTGTCTACTTTCCTGAATGAGCAGGATCCAACTGTCACTAATCTCTAGATCGTCATCTCTGTTTAGGTTATTGGGATTCTTAATGATTTCAATAGCTTCCCTAATTCATCATTTAAGGAGGTGGTTTTATTTTGCTAAGATTTTGGTGTCTTCTAAGTGTACATGATGCTTTGTTGTGAGAGAGTGTTCGGCTAATGCTGAGGTATGAGTTCATTCATTCTTGATGTCAACACCATCCTCTTTAATCTTGGTGTGAAAAGAGCGGCCTATTTCTCCAATGTAGAATTTTCCACACGAACATTCTATTTTGTATACTCCTTTGCAATTAAGTTGGTCAAGTTTGTCTTTTAATGATCTCATTTTATGTTTGATGGTATCAAGCGGTCTGAATGAGGTCTTAATTTCTTTCTTGTTCAGGATTTTTGGAATTTTATCAGTAACTCCTTGGATGTAAGGTAGGTAAGCAGTGGGGCTCGAGGTTTGGTTGTTTCGTTGTTGAGGTCTATTATTTTCTCTTTCTAGGGATTTCCTCATTGCATTCTTAATATCTTTTTCTTTGTAACCTATTCTCTTGAAGACTTTGTGAAGGTGATTTTTCTCTTGTTCTAGGTGTTCTTTATCTGAAATTCTTATGGCTCTTGTGGACAAGATGTTAAGAACTCCTAAATTTTTGTTTGGATGATGATGGGAACTGGCGTGAAGGTAGTTTTCGGTGTGGGTCTTTTTTCTATAGACTGAATGTCCAAGTTTCTCGTCTTCTTTCCTGTTGATTAGTATGTCTAGGAATGGGATGTTTCCATTATCTTCAAGTTCCATTGTGAATTTAATGTCTTCGGATAGATTATTAAGATGATGGAAGAATTTATCTATCTCTTCTTTCCCATGGGGCCAAATTACATTAGTATCATCAACGTATTGTTTCCATCTTAGTGGTTTCAGGGGATAAGAATCTATGGCTTTCTTATGTCGGCGTTTCAGATCCACAACAAGATCCATCTTCAGGACAAAAAAGTCTAAGGAAAAACAAGAGAGGAACCCTAATAAATACTAAAGTGGAGTGGAGGAACCTAAAGTCGGCTAAGTGAAAACCTAGGGTTTACTAAAAACTATAAAAATGTGTAGTGGAGGAGACCTAAAGTCGGCTAAGTGAAACCCTAGGTTTTACTAAAAAAATTTAAAATAAGTTCTATCTATAATAAAATAATTGTTAATTAGTATTTAAGTGGTGAGTTATGAGGTGTTAAAAAAAAATAATTTAATTTGGTAATCCAATTAATATGAAAATTATTATTAATGTTATATGCTAGTTTAGATTAAAATTAGGTTTAATTCAATTGGTGGTGATATTAATATTAATAATAATGTTAGTTTAGGTTTAAATTAGAAATAATTTAATAGTGGTAACACAAATTATAGGAGATTAAGGTAATAAATTAAGTGAGTTTTATTGGTATTAATTAAGTAAGTATATTTATTAAATTAGATTAATTTTATTTTAAAAGTCTAGGGGATAGAATAGTTTAAGACCTAGAATTGGAACCTTAGAAAACAGTGTAGTTCTTAAGTCCTCGGGATCAATATTTTATTGTCTTCTTTCCTGAATGAACAAGATCCAACTATCACTAATCTCTAGACCGTTGTCCTTGTTTAGGTTATTGGGATTCTTAATGATTTCAATAGATTGCCTAATTCGTCGACATACAATAATGATTACTGTGGTTATTCCAAATAGTTATGAACAAAAATACCACCACATAAATATTAACTATCAGACTTATAACTTCTTAACCATTTAGGGGAAAATTTTACATGATCATGTTTAAGAGGGTATATCTCCTCAACCGTGTGGAACCAAGTGGCGTGCCACCTACCGTTTAAAACAACTTGACGAGGAATATCAATCCATGGAGGATTTGCATGCATTTTCAATGCCCTTTATGCTCACTTTATTCAATAAACTTCGGGCTTCACGACCACCCCTTTGGGGATTCCTAACTATATTTTTAGAGCTTCTTGACCATACATTGTAACTTATTTTCTTAACTCCTAGGTCTTCTTGTAGGCTTCTTCAAATCATATTCCTATGAGGGCCATGCTTAAAAATATTCCATAAGGGGACCACTTTGGAGAGTCCTTCAAATAAACCCATCACTTCTAGGGGCTTCTGGACCTGCTTTAGGGCTTCTTCTAGGGTTGACATCAATGAAAACCAAGTTTCCAACACTCTCTATTATTCTTTCCTTCTTAGCTCAAATATTCTTACGTATCTCTCGGCTCTCTCTCTCCTCTTCTCTTTTGGGTCCATCCCATTCCTCAACTCTTCTCACAATTTTTTGATCCTCCTCAATGGATCCATCTCCTCTCTCATTTCCCTCCATCTTTGCAGCCCTCCCAGTGCTATGGGATTTTACTCAGCCATTCTATCGGGATCCATGCACATCATCCCTTTCTGCACAAACAACATCTTTATCCAGAGTGGAATCTCTTCTAACATTCATTTTCTCGAACCTTTCGAAAAAAAAAATTCTGCCTTGCTGAAAGAATCAATGAACTCCAAAAAACATTCAATGATGTAGCCCTCCTTTACTCGAGAAAACTAGAATTCAATGTCCCAAGTCCACTTATTTTCCAACACCTTCAACCTATCAAGTGTGGCTTGATCCCAAACTACTAGGTCTAGAGACCACAAGGAAGAATTGGTAGTTGTTTTCCTTTTCATCCATTCATACAACAAACAAGTAAATTCAACAAAGAACTTCTCATGCATATAAATATAAAGATACTTTTATTTCCATCTCTTCATATTCACTCTCAGACTCTGAGTTTCTTGCAAGGAAAAATCATGCTCCTTTGCAGTTAGCCAGTCTTGAATTTCCTCCTGATATGGATAGCACCTCCTCTTTGGCCTTCATCCTCTAATACAATACTTTCAAATTCCAACAATGAAACGATTTTTTGGGTCGTTTCACAATTTCATGTGTCCTTCCTAACTTTGTTGGAGTTTAGACCTAGGGTTTTTCTAGAGTTGACCAACAAAACCCCCAAAGCATCAACAGATAAATCTTCAACCAAGGCTAAAGAAAGTCTCACCCGATATGCAATGAGGATCAAAGAGACCATATGGTCTTGTGACAGGGATGAAGGGATAAATACATAGGGATCCAATAAGGATAGCATTGATTCACTCCATTAACAACTGACTATTATCAATCTATAAAACAACACACACACACACACACACATATCTAAATAACACATGAGTGACACACAATAGATCAGAATTGATACATATTTATTATACCTTCCATTCCATTGAACACAAGCATACATTAACTAAACTATATCCACCAACAACATAGTCTCATGCCTTCTTTAGATAATTCTCCAGAATTACAACACATTGTGCCATGCACATCCTTTTTAACCTCAGACATATGATAGACTCAGACTTATATTCAGAAACCTTACAACATTACAAAGGCTTAGAGTGAGCTCAACACACAACAAAATGTAACCCAAACAATCCTCTAAGTGAATGTCTAACTCTCTAAATATATTATCGATGTTGTTTCTTCCTTTTATAGGTTTCTTTGCTTGGATGCTTTGTCTCTTTCTTCTCTGCTCCACTTGCTCTATTGAAAAATTGTCTCACACGCTTTTGGTACCTGCCTACATTCCACATAGCCTTATGGAATCAAGGGAATATTAATTGCCTTGCCAGATCATATTTTGTCAACTCCACATTCCCTTGTGTTGTTGGCATTAATCATTCAAGAATATTTCTCAACGATTCCTTTCTTGATACTGGCATGAGTTTTCTTGATTTCTAGCATGCATCAAAACTTAGACCAACCTGCAATATCAAAACCTGCTCCGGTGCATGCCCATTGCATAACTTCTTGGGTGTGAAAAAAACTTGGAATGAGCATGCACAACTTTTTTTGTGCATGCGCGCGAGATTAACCCAAAACTTCGGGTTCCAACAATAACTCCTACCAAAATTTACTGGTGAATTTGGGATCACAATCCAACACAATGGAAGTGGGAATGCCATGTAACTTAAAAAATTGATCCATGAATACTTGGACCACTGTGGAGGGTGTAAATGGGTTCTCTAGGGAATAAAAGTTAACAAATTTGGAAATGGAATCAACTACCACCATGATGGTCGATTTGTTGCCTACTTTCTAGAGGCCCACTATAAAATTGATGGAAATGTCAGTCCAAATAGTGGTTGGGATTGATAGTCATTGCAATGCCCCATAACTCTTTATTGTTTCACCCTTGCTCCTTTGACAAGCCACATATTCAACTATAAAATATGATGTCCTTTTTCATGCCTTCCCAAAAGAAACATCAATTAGCTCATTCATTGGTTTTCTAAAACCCAAAGTGACCCATTGTAGGAGATCAATACAACTCCTCTAATGCCCTTCGTTTTAAAGAATAATTCTACACTAGCAAAAGAATTCTTTGTACTATAAAATATCATTTTACAAAGTATATCCTTTACATGGATCAAGGTTCTCCTAAATTCTTTGGCTGAGCTGAACCACTGTGTTATTCGCCAACCATTCTTGGTGGGATTTTCCAAGCTAATCTAATATGGGAAAGGATAAACCAAAGAGAGATCATTTCTCCTTATATTTCCTAAAAAAGGCATTGACCACCACATTATTTTCCCTCTTCTTGTACATGATCTCGTAATCATACCCAAGCATCTTAGTGACCCACTTGCATTGTTTTGAGGACAACAACCTTTGTTCCAAAAAATACAACAATATTATAATGGTTTGTCTTGATTCAGAGGCACCTCCCAATGAGATACAAGTGTCGAGTATCATTTGCATGAAGGATGGACATCATTTATTTTTCATAGGTGGCCATTTCCCAAATTTCCATCACACAAGTTT
Organism: Picea engelmannii; assembly: GCA_009831015.1. NCBI lineage: Eukaryota > Viridiplantae > Streptophyta > Pinopsida > Pinales > Pinaceae > Picea > Picea engelmannii. Next base: position 4,715 of record WSFP011287917.1, on the reverse strand, counting down.
TTACTAATGAATGCCAAAGGGCACCCCTCTTGCATCAACATTTCTCTAAAACCTTTTCCCAAAATGTCACATTCTAAGACAAAAGTTTTAATCAATTCGAACACTTTTAAAATGGGTGCACTACATATGGCTTCCTTTAAATTTGAAAAGGAACAATTTGCAACATCATTCTATAAAAAGACATTCCTTTTTAGTAAGGTGGTTAAGGGGGTTGCAATTCACCCATAATTCTTCACAAAAATTCCATAGTAGCTTGTAAGGCCTCTAAACCACATAATCTTTTCATAGTCTTGGGATGTGGCCAGTCCTTCATAGATTCAATTGTATTGGGATCCACTCACACTCGATCCTTACTAACGACATGAACCAAGTATTCTACTTCAAAAGCACCAAAAGTGCATTTGGAACATTTAAGGAACAATCAAATATCCAAAAATACTTGAGGGATCTATCAATATGCTCGACATATGCTTCCCAAGTTTTACTATAAATCAAGTTATTGTCAAAGAATGCAAGGAAACAATTGTGCAAGAAGGACCAGAAAAAATTGTTCATAAGGCTTTGAAAGGTGGATGGGGCATTGCAAAGATCAAAATACACCTCTAAAAACTCATAATGTCGAGTCATGTGTGAAAAAGTTTCCTTAGGAATGTCCACCTCCATCTTGATTTGGTGGTACCTCTAGAGAAAATTATGCTTAGTGAAGAACTTGGCACCATGAAGATCATCCAAGAAGACATCAATAACTGGGATGGGAAATTTGTCTTTGATGATCAACTTATTGAGAGAAAGAAAATAAAGACACATGCACCAATTGCCTTATTTCTTCAATACCATGACTACTAGGGATGAGGATGGGTTAGTATTGGGACATATGATGTCAACCTCCAACAATGTCTAATTAATATTTTCAATTTCATTCTTTTGGGTAAAATGGTGCCTATAAAGATGATTGCACATTGTGTGGTTTTCTTCTTGGAATGGGTGGAATACCATGATCATGCTTACCACAAGAAGGGGGCAAACCACTTGGAGTTTCAAATACATGTTGATGCTTAGTTAGGACCAAATACAAATCAAGGTGAATTTCCCATGGGGTTCTATCCACAACTTGAATGGCATTAAATTGGCAATAATTCCAGAGTGACCTTTCTTGAAGACATTTTCCATATGGTGAGAGTTGATAATTTCTAGGGAATGAGACTAGAGTCCCTTGAGGGCATGTTTATATCCCTCCTTAGTGAAGCTCATGTATAACTCCTTGATATCCATGGAAACTGAACCCAATGGTCTTAACCATTTTTCTCCTAGCACTACATCACAACCATCCATTTCAATAGTGAATATGTGGGATTTAATTTGATAGTCTCCCATTTTCATTTGCACATTCTCACATTTTCCAACACATTTCTATTAATTTTTGTATCTTCAGGAAGGTATTCTCCCATGACCCTAGGTGTTGGACACGTGGGAATCATCATGGGCACCACATAACACTTTTGGTTTGGTGAAAACCCCCTTGGATTTGAGTAGGGGCTTCATGGGTTTGGTGATAGGCTTTGTGGGCCTGTGTTGGGGCTTCACACCCACAAGGAAAGCCTAATTTGACGTTGACTTGTGGAGGGGATTATATGGTGACCCATAAGTATTGTATATAAAGGAGAGAAGTCATTGTGACATTTCATATCATGCAGATCATGTGTGGATACATGATGGATCTAACATAAGTGAGTCTGCACTTGTGCTAAGAGGATTGGTGATCTCAGCGAAGGGAAATTATGCAAGGTGGAAAATCTAGCCATGAAGAGAGAAGTGAATAATTTCACACATGTGGAGTGAATTTTTTGGACTTTACGTGGTTTGCAGGAGGACGAAGAACATATATATGCAAGTTGTAGACAGATGAATTGTGTATAGGGTATATGCAGATTGCAGTGGAGTAAACAACATATATATGTGGGTTTCCAGTGAGGTGAATTAGGTATCTGATTTTCTGGGAAGGTATATATATGTACAGGCTAATAGGATATGTTAGTAGGCCATACAGGTGGTCTACAAAAAATTTGTGGGAAGAGGAGATTTCCAAAATATTGTTGAGGTTTGGTTTTATGATTTGTATAATTATTAGAGAACAAGGTTGTTCTCAGTTTTGTTGAATTTGGAGGACAAGGTTGTCCTCAGATTTTGGTGAAATTATATTGGTTGGTTTTTCCCTTAGGATTTATGATGATAACAAGATTACAGAACTGAAATTTGTCTCATGTGTATTGATGATTCATCTTTGATAATTTTGTTTCCACTGCATATATTTTCAATCAATAATTTCAGTGTAAAGTTGTTCAATGATAATGGATAGGGTTTTACTGTTAGATCTCTAGGAAGCAATTTTCATACTTGAAATTAGTCACATAGAGTTGCATGTGAAAATTGACATGGTATCATATCTTGGGATATGAAGAGAAGGGGGTCATCTTGAGACACATCTTTGGCTACAACACTAGAGGAGTGTTGTTCTTGTTCTTGTTCTTGTTCTTGTTATGGGAAGGTCATATGTAATGGCTCTAAGAGGGAGCTACAATGACGATTGTAGGTGGAAACATGTTAGATGGTCTCTAGTTGAGACATGGAGTAGACCATCTAGATGAGGATTTGTGGGCCATTATAGCTCAATGGTGTGGTAGGTTGGGAGTTCTGGTGGATTGGAGGAGAGCCCGAATCATAGTAGTATGTTGTGTGGAAGATTTCCAAACCTATGGTTGGACTTCCAATGGCTTGTCATGGTGATTTGTGATGGGTATAGCTCAAGTGATTTAGAACAGACAATATGGCTTCATGTGTATCACAGGTTCATGAGATAGAGTCTTCATTGGGCCAGAGAGTTGCACATTTTTGAGGTATGATGATATATGAGGTATTTGACCCAGGAGGATGAGGACACCTGGAAAGATGAGTTACAGTGGTCTAGAGTGGACTAGATTGAGTGTCCAACCACAGCTTGGGACTGTTTAGATGAGGACACGAGATCAGTGGTAGTATGTGCGGACACAAAAAAAAAATTGGTGACTTGGATGATGGACTTCGGTATAAGTTCATCGGATGGCCATGACTTGGGGAAGAAATATTCTTTCCTTGGAGGATTGCATGGTTATTATCCAATGAGATCCATTAATGCATGATAGGGGCACAACATTTTGTTGTGAGCTTCATAGTGTTTTACTCAGGTATGTATGAGGATCTTGGTAGGAGGACCAAGCATGTAGCATAGGGATATGGACCAGTGGTATTTTGGATGAAGTCAGGGGGTTTTTTGCGAGTGGAAAATGTGTTATGGTGCCAAGAGTGTGTTCTCAACCTCATGGATTGAGGAATAGGACTATGTAATGTTGTTTCGATATGGATAGGTGTTATTAGATGTTGAGTTGGTCTTCCTGGGTTTTTGGAACATTTTGTGTAGGGGATCTGTGCACGCGAGATGTTTCCAGGGTTTGAGAGGATATGTGTTGATAGTATCCATGAGGAGACTTGGTTGGTGTCCAGGGAGAATACATATGGTTTGAGTGTCATGACTATGGTAATTTTATTCAAAGTGTGCACATCGGAGGGGAAGAGGAAGAAGGAAACATGCATCAACAACAAAGGTTGATGAGGTTGAAGACAGGTTCTAGACGGATATCTTGTTGGCCTTCATCCTTTTAGGTATAGTCTCCAGTAGGGGGAATTAGTTAGTGGATAGCAGAAAATATTTCCATATGACAGGTGCTAGAGGACCAAGCATGTAGCACAAGGATATGGAGCAATGGTATTTCAGATAGAGTCAGGGGATGTGTTGTGAGTGGAAAATGTGTTATGGTCCCAAGAGTGTGTTCTCAGCCTCGGGGATTGAGGAGTAGGAATATGCAATGTTGTTTCAATTTGGATAGGTTTTATTGGATGTTGAGTTGGTATTTTTAGTTTTTTGGAACCTTTTGTGTAGGGGATCTATGCACGAGAGATGTTTTCAAGGTTTGAGAGGATATGTGTTGATTGTATCCATGAGGAGACTTGGTTGGTGTCCAGGGAAGATACAAATGGTATGAGTTTCATGAATATGGTAATTTTTCTTCATAGTGTCCACACCAGAGGGGAAGGGGAAGAAGGAAACATGCATCAACAACAAAGGTTGATGAGGTTGCAGACATGTTCCAGAGGGATATCTTGTTGGTCTCCATACTTTCATATGTAATCTCCATCAAGGGGACTTAGTTGGTGGATAACATAGAATATTTCCATATGACAGGTGCTAGAGAGTTGTTTGACACTTTCACATGGATTGGCTCAGTATTGAATAAATAAAATAGGATGAAACTGTAAAACTACAGAAATGAAAACAACTTGTTTGAATGGTGGTAGTTATCTCTGAGAAGAGATGTGGTTGTTATGCACATATGTCTGAGCATAAATGATTGCAATGAGGCTCCAGAGACCTTTTTAACATTACTCATGAATGCCAAAACCCTATACATGCAAAAACCTAACCCTAGGAGATGAAACGCAAAACGTTATGTGGGCCTCGATGGGTAAGTTGGTATCTCAACTTCCCGAGGTAGTAACTTTTGCATACGACCTTCGTTTTAGGTGTGTAATAGCCCATTGGAAAGGTATTTTCGAGAAGTACACATTATGTCATCAAAATCTAACTTCTTCTTTAGATTGATTGTGGAAATCCAAAAAAAAAA
>ML835599.1:59854-73987 GCA_009831015.1 Picea engelmannii | reverse complement strand
AAGGGTATCGTCATTTTAGTGGAATTGTTACGACCATTTTACTGTTGCGAATAATGTAAATTGACAGGGTAATCAAATGTTGGTGACTGTAATTTATATGGTTAAGGTGATAAGTAAAGGTAACGCTATAGTTCACATTGTTTTTGAATATGTAAGGGTGTTGTTTTGCAACATAGTGTAGAGTGTAGTATGTGTAGATAACTTACAAGAAGGACTGGCGTTGTTCTTATTGCATTATTAATGAAATTTATGATCATAAATGGCATCGAATTGTGAGCTCCTCATGTTTATTGAATGTTTCTATCTTGTAAGGTCATTGTAAATCTTATGGTCGTAGCATATAAGAGGGATTGTAATTGTAAATCACGGCCCGGATATGTGATATAAATGTAATGTGTTCCATATTTAATGGCAGTGTTATTGTAACTTTTATTGTTATTAATAAACATTTACGGTGTAATAACCTTGATTTAAGTACAATAGATTTTTGGAGTCTGTAATGAGGGTGTTGTTCCTTGTAGATAAATTTGTACGTGGTTGATAAACCTTCCGTGTGTTGGGACTGTTTTGTCGGGTGGGATGTAGACACCCCCAGGTAGCCTTAGGAGATTTGTCCATGTGTGATTATTTCGTGTAAGGAATCTAGTGCCGTATCAAGAGTCTCGGGCCCTTTAAAGGTAGGGTTTCCACTCTTGCGACACACCTGAGGGGATTACTAGTTTCTGCCTGAGCAGTCGGCCAGGAGCCTATCTGACCTTCTCTCTCTCTGGAGCAGAGAACTAAGATTAAACGCCCTGCTTTCCATTGCAGAAATAGTAAGACCTACTACTATGGATTCTTCCCTCTGTGTTGTATTATGCATAACCCAATATGTCGTTATTGTTGCAGTACCTGTGTGCGCCTTATGTCCTTGGTCGTTATAGTTGCAATATTTGTGTGCGCCTTATGTCTCTGGTCGTTCATTGCTTGCATCTACTTTTTGTGCGCCCTTGTCTTCTTGTGGTAATCTTCGCGGTTGCGCATTGTTGGTTGTCGGGTGGCGACGTAGAGTCAAGTGTGTCTGTTACTTCTACACGCACACACACCTTAACACAAAAAAAAAAATTCACCTGTTAAAGAGTCGACGTCGTAACAAGGAGGGTGTTACATATGGTATCAGAGCCGATTCGACCCGCGACTTGGGATTCGCTACGACTTTTGTTGACATGATTAGATTGATTATATTGTTGCTTATTGAGTTGATTGTGTGCGTGCAGGTAATCATGGTTAGAGGATGTCGCGAAGGTAGACGATGAGGTGCTAGGGGAGGAGGTGTGACGCCTCCAGTAGCATCCACGCCTGAGGGGTCTAACCCCTAGGGAGGCGAGCAGGTTCTCGGACGGGAGCAGATAGTAGTTGACGATGTTGTTGAGATGATGAGATATTTTTAGTGCATGTCCGAGGCTCTGATCAGCTGATTGGAGAGAGACGAGGCCAGGTCGCTGGCACCCCCTGAGGTGTCGCCGCACGCACCGGTCGTTACAGGTAGCATTCATCGTGAACTCGAGAAGGTAAAATTTCTCGAGTTCTTTGGTGCCCCGGACGACACAGCCGTCGAGGCATGGTTGGAGAATATGGCGATGTGCTTCGCACTCCGCGATTATACCTCCAACATGAAGGTCTGTATGGCGGTCTTTCAACTGAAGGGAAGCGCTCTTCTATGGTGGAAGACACTCCTGCCACAACTGAATATGGCCGTTGAAGACGTGTCATGGGAACTGTTTGAGGAACGGTTCCGAGAGAGGTACCTTTCAGAGGAATTCATTGAGCGTCAGCTCAATGAGTTCAACATGTTACGACAGGGAGTTCGTACGGTGCCCGAGTACGACGCATGTTTTATGGAGCTGCTTCGGTATGCTCCACACCTTAACATAGAGAAGCTCAAGGTCAATCGGTTCGTGTTTCACCTTAACGGCAGCCTGCGTGCAAAGGTTAGGATCTTGATGCCTCAAACCTTGCACGATGTTGTCCAAAAGGCCCTCATAGTAGAGGAGGAGCTTATCAGTGGGGGTCAGACCAGGACTCCAATGAGACCCGCAGAGAAGGGTTCATCTGGTACACTGGAGCATGGGACACCAACGAGACATACGCCGAGATATCGTGGCTTCCAGAGGGGATCCACGTTCACTACACCTCGATGACCGTCGCCTCAGCAGCGAACACCTTATCGAGGACCACAACACCAGCAGCCGCGTCGCCCGCAGCAGCAGCAGTTTAAGCCTGTTCAGCAGAACAGACCAGGGTTTCAGGCCGGTGGGCCGTCATCTTCTACTTCGGGTACCAGGACTACTGAGATGAAGAAGGGGTGTTGGATGTGTGGGGAGCCACACTACCAGCATGATTGTCCTGTGGAGACGGCCAGAGTGTCCGGATCAGCCGGACCCGCCAACGTAAGACATATGGGCAAGGCCCATCAGATTCATGCAGCGGTGAATAACCGCCAGCCATAGCACCAGTCGACGGTGCTCGAGATGACATGTACTGTCGCTGACCAGACCCTTAGTATTTTGATAGACCCAGGAACTACTGAGAGTTTCATTTCTAGTGCAGCGCTAAAAAGGATTAAGGTAAAGGCAGTCGAACATGATGAGTTTAGCTTTGTGGAGATGGCTTCGGAAGCCAAACAGAAGGTTGGAGGAAAGGTTACGGGCTGTTCCCTTAACCTGGGAGAGTTTGTCACGAGGATCAACTTGTACGTCACGATATTAGGATCTTATGACATCGTGATCGGTATGGATTGGTTGGAAATGCATGAGGCGATACTCAACTGTAAGATGAAACAATTGAGCTTGGTTGATGACGAAGGACAGAGACGTGTGATTGTAGGACAGAACCAGGGAGTTTCCCTGTGGTTCGTCTCTTCCTTACAGTTACGGAAGAGTATGCGAAGGGGTGCAAACTTTATGCGATCCTCGCGCTAAACGAGAAGGGAGTAGCGGAAGGTCTAGAACACCTTCCGGTGGTGAAGGAGTTTGCGGATGTATTTTCAGAGGAGTTTCCTGGGATGCCGCCGAAAAGGGAACTGGAGTTTACCATAGACCTGAAATCGGGGACTGAACCGATAACAAGAATGCATTATCGGATGTCGACTCTGAAGTTGCAAGAGTTGAAAATGCAACTGAAGGAGTTGTTGGACCTCGGACTGATACGTCCTAGTGTGTCACCATGGGGTGCACCAGTTATCTTCATACAAAAGAAGGACGGATCATGGAGGCTTTGCATTGACTACCGTCAACTGAACAAGGCTACGATCAAGAATCAGTATCCCTTACCTAGAATTGATGATCTCTTCGATCGAATGAAGGGTGCGGCGGTGTTCTCCAAGATCGATTTGCGACCCAGGTATCACCAGTTACGGATCAAGGAGGATTACATCCCTAAGACCGCCTTTAAGACGCGATTTGGACATTACGAGTTTACTGTTTTGCCATTTGGACTGACAAACGTCCCAGGGGTATTCATGAGTTTAATGAACGGGGTGTTCCGCGAGTACTTGGACAAGTTCGTCCAAGTATTAATTGACGATATTTTAATCTACTCTCGGACGATGGAGGAGCATGACGAGCACTTGTGCTTGGTACTACAATGCTTACGAGAACACAACTTGTATGGGAAGTTGTCCAAATGCTCTTTTTATCAATCGAGGATTCACTACTTAGGGAATGTCATCTCCGGCGAAGGTATCGTCGTGGATCCAGCCAAGGTTGAGGCTATTATGGAATGGCCTGCGCCGACGAATGTCACAGAAGTGCGTAGTTTTATGGGATTAGCAGGATACTATCGACGGTTTGTCAAGGGTTTTTCGAAGATAGCAAATTCGATCAAGGAATTGCAGAAGAAAAACAAGAAGTTTGTTTGGACAGAGAAATGCGCGGAAGCATTTCGGAGGCTTAAAGAGTTGTTGACAACCGCGCCGATACTAAAGGTCCCTGACATGGACGCAGACTTCTTGGTATGCACTGACACATCCAAAGAAGGTTTAGGCAGAGTCTTGATGCAGAACAGACGAGTGATTGCTTACATTTCGAGGAAGCTGAGAAGGCATGAGGAGAACTACGCGACGCACGATTTGGAGTTATTAGCCATCGTATATGCCTTGAAGGTTTGGAGACACTACCTTGTTGGACGGAAATTTGAATTAAAGACTGATCATTGTGGACTACAACACATTTTTACGCAAAGCGACCTAAATGCGTGACAACGGCGTTGGTCAGAATTGCTTAGCGAATACGACTTCGAGATTACTTACATAAAGGGAACAGTGAACCGAGTGGCAGATGCCTTGAGTCGGAGGCCACACATCTTTTCGGTGTTACCTCTTCAGACAAATCTACGTGAGAAGATTCTCACCTTACAGCGTGATGATGACTGGTACACATAAGTCAAGGATTTTATCGGACAAAACACAATAATGGTACCACGATATGAGGGATATTCATTGGATAGGGATGGTTTATTGAGGTTTATAAGTCGGATTTACGTACCGCCAAACGACGAATTGAGGATGTTGATCCTGAGCGAGGCTCATAGAGCTGTTTACATGGCTCACCCGGGAGTTACGAAGATGAGGGCAGACCTTAAACCATTATTCTTTTGGAAAGGAATGAAGGCCGACATAGTCAACTTTGTGGCTAGATGTATAGAGTGTCAGCAGGTAAAGGTTGAACATAGACACCCGCCAAGTTTACTTCAACTACATGCCATTCCGGAATCGAAATGGGAAGTTATTTCGATGGATTTCATTGTTGGATTGCCACTGACGGTAAGGAGACACGACTCAAATTTTGTAGTAGTAGACACTCTTACGAAGAGTGCTCACTTTATTCTTGTGCGTATGATGTATCAGGCACCTGACATAGCGAGAGTTTTCATCAGTGAGATTGTGAGGCTGCATGGCATGCCTAAAAAGATTATATCCAATTGAGGATCGATGTTTACTGGACGATTTTGGATGAGTTTCCAAGAGGCCTTGGGAACCCAACTTAATTTTAGTACTGCGTATCACCCCGAGACTGACGGGATGACCGAACGAACGAAACAAACCTTGGAAGACATGTTGTGCATGTACGTGATGGACCAACAAAAGCGTTGGGAGGAGTTCTTGCCTCTAGTAGAGTTCGCTTACAACAACAGCGACCAGAGCACCATTAAGATGGCACCTTTTGAGATCCTTTATGGGCGACCGTGTCAGACGCCCTTGAGTTGGGATCGTCTTGAGGATAGGGTCCTGGTGGGACAAGAAGAGATCCAAGAAATGGAAGATAAAATGAAAACCATAAGACAAAGGATTAAAGAAGCGCAGGATCGACAAAAGAGTTATGCCGATGCGCACCGAGTCGACCGTAGTTACGAGGTCGGCAATCGAGTCTTCTTGTGGGTTAAACCGCATAAGAGTTCGATCAAGTTTGGAAAGGGAGCTAAACTCTCTCCTAGGTTCGTGGGACCTTTCGAGATTGTGGAGAAAAAAGGGCCCATGGCCTATCGACTAGCCTTGCCTGATTCTTTGAGGCGTATGCACGATGTTTTTCATGTATCTGTTTTGAGACATTATATTAGTGATCCTACACACGTGATTGACCTGAGTTCCTTGCAGGTATCGAACGAGGGAGCGCTCATGGCTGAGTCGGTCCACATCTTAGATCATCGCGTTCGACAGTTACGACGTCGAACGGTAGATCAGGTCAAGGACCAGTGGGACAGTTATAGTCCGCACTCGACGACCTGGGAGGACACATATGATATGCGCTAGCAGTTTCCATTTTTGTTTGATAGATAGACTTATGATACTGTGGTACTTATGATACTGTGGTACTTTTATTTTGGCATTATATTGAGAAACTTCGGGACAAAGTTTAGACCAAGGGGGGGTGTATGTAACATCTCGCTCTGGCGCACTGAGAAAACTTATTTTTTTACTTTTGTGATGTTAAACCATTTATACTTGATTATGATGCGATTGACAGACGACATGATGTTTTACTACTTTTATGTGGACAGGTGTTGTTGACACTGTTTCATTGATTGTGCAAGGTTTCGGACCTTGAGGATGCAGAGGCATCGGTGGAACCCCCTTGGACTCCGGATTGAGTTAGGGAGTGTGCTATTTGGGTTGATTTATTTACTGTGATATTTCTTTGATCTGATGATATGATGTTGACATGTTCTGACACGATTGTTGATGATGAAGGCTGACGATAACTTGCCGACCAGAATCACATATGGAGTAAAGGGGCCACACACGATTTCCAGAGAGGTTGAGGGAGAGGGGTGGACAACAGCCCTGCCATCGCCTACTAGCACTCCCGCCGTGGCTCGAACTATAGGTTAACGATTACCTAGTTCGAGAGGATCCACGATGTCGCGAGGGAAGACTGTGACATTCGCTCACGATGATTCTAAAGGGCGCGCAATAAGGCGGGGGCCTTATTTCTTAGAACCCTTAGTCTCCCACAAGTTCACCTGGTGGAGTGTTGACTCCAGGGGTTATAGATGTCTACCAATCAGTCCAGTTGGCGAGTGTCACCCTTGGAGCACGTGGTGCATCCTGAAGGGCACGTCGCACAAAAGAAACACAAGAAGCGAGTGACACCCTTGGAGCACATCGTGCATCCTGAAGGGCACTTCATGTAAAGGAAACGAATGAGGCGAGTGGCACCCTTGGAGCACGTGGTGCATCTTGAAGGGCACGTCGCATTGTGGTGGATGCAGGAAACAACCCTAAATAGCCCTAATACAATAACTCCTTAATAAATTCTTAAAATGACACCCCTAAACAAATCATCGTCCAGTTCAAAATCTAAACCTAAATAAAAAAAATAAACCTCTCTAAGATAAAAATTTCATTTAACCTTAAGGAAAAAGGCCCTAACTCTAACTCTAAAGCGAGCCTAACCCTAATTCTAAATGAAATAGCCCCTATGAATCTTGACCTAATCCTATACTCAAATATCTTTAGTAATAACATTTAACCCTAATAACCATTAAAATAATTAAGAAAAACATCATTATGAGATTTTAGGCTAGAGTTTGCACCTCAATGATGAGCAAGGAGAATACAATTTTTTAGAACGTACTTGAGCTCTAGTTCTTGGATTCATTAGCGTTAACTTCATCCAACTACAACCAATTTATCAATAGATACGTTTTTGTTAACTCGGACAATAAATTTCATTAAAGGCCTCTCCTTCTTTAACCGCAACCTGCAATGAGAGTTCATTAACTTATTGAAAGCATAACTCCCTTATGAATGCATTAGGTTTTCAAAAATTAAACTAATTCATAAATAAACGAATACCAAAAGCCATAGTTTGATTGACAGAACGCTAACCATTAGTGAATAAATTGAATGCTTAAGGGACTAAACTATATTCCTTAAAACTCATACATAAACTCAGATTGAACCAATAGTAATAAAAATTATTTAACAAGTTGGAGTATAAAATATATATATATATGAATTTAAAAAAAAAAAATGAAAGGATGCATTGGCGCATTTACTTTATTTTTGGTTTAAAGAAGGGATTAAAAAATAAATAAATAAAAATAGGGAAACTAAGTAAAAAGGGAAACATAGACAATTAATAAGTTAAAGAAATTAATTGTGGAAAAAGGTGGGGGGGATGAGTGCAACTTGTAAGACAAAGAAATTTTGAGGGTTTTTCTTTAAAACTTAAATTAATTATGATTTAGGGTTTGAGACTCCATAAAAAGAAAGGGGGAAGGGGGAAAGAGGGGATGGGCTATTAGGTATTGTTATGCTGCCGAAATTGTAAACTGGACGGATTGCTTGTGAGGAGTTGGGATTTTCTCAGTTGTATAGAGTGGTAGCTCAGCCTTGGAGGCGAGTTGGGAAGCTAGTGGAGTTGGGATTTTCTCAGCTTTATAGAGTGGTAGCTTAGCCTTGGAGGCGAGTTGGGAAGATAGTGTATACCTTCTGGATTGTGTGGCCCCTTTGCGGCTCGAGGGGCTGAGGGGGAAGCAAAGCACCCATAGCGTTTGGCTGGGAGGTACCGGTGTAGTCTCTACGGCCGGCAAGAGGGAGAGGCATGGAGCAGGAGCAACGCGGAGCACACGGACATCATCAAGCGGGCGATAAGGCAAGGTATGCTTTCTCGTTGCTGTATAAACTGTAGTTCCAATGGTTATTGTATAAACTGGTAATTTCCATGGTTACTGTAAAAAATTACTGTATAAACTTAGTTTCAATGATGATCCTTGTTCTGGCACTCGTTGTGGTGGTTTCAATGGTTTTGTGTTATGGCAATTTTACCCTGATTCGTTCTCTTGGGGCGAATTCATGGACTATGGGAGTTTTCTTTTAATTTACAGTGGGCATTCGGTTGTGGGCATCCCGTTTTATAATATTACTGCCTTTCGCTGCAAAATCTCTTTCATTTCGTTTTTAAATCACTGTCATTCTTTTTAAAACCTACTGTCCTCTTGTTGTAAATTGTTGGTAATTCGTTTCCGGGCATTCCGTCTTCGATTCCTATGGGTTGGGGCAGATTCATCTTGATTGGGTCGTCTGTTGTGGGGGCAATTCCTAGGTTATCCCTTGCTGATTGTTTGCCAGTGTAATAGGCGAGTAGTCATTGTTTACATCAACCGTGTGTGAAAAATGGATAGAAGCCGCAAACAATCAAGTTATCATTTGCAATCCCTTGCTATAGGTTATTTTTAAACCCTAGCCCTAAATTGACATCCACATATTTCTGGTAAATCTTGTAAATATTTTCTCAGTACATAGGCATTGTTTACATCGAATGTTCTGTGTATGCTGGGATAGAAGCCGCAGATGCGTGCGGGCGGAATGTGTTCTTGATAGTGTTGGGGTCATTGTAATGCATTTAGTTATTATTTGTTCTCCTTCTTATTCATGCAATGCAATGACCAGTTTCGGGGAACTCTCTTCTTGTTTTTTTTGGTTTCTGAACCCGCAACGAAGCACCTACAGGCCTCTGCACATGTTACAGTCGCGGTTGTAAATTACTGTATTATGTTGAGCGTTTAGAGCGATTTTTCCGTGGAAAAAAAATCCCACATTGGAAACATCCCATAAATTCCCCGCTTAGTCCGAGAGAGGGCAGTTGCCAGGACACTCTTTTTCTCCTTTGAAAATTAATTCTAAATAAAAGTTCTTACTTGTCAATCCATTTGGATTTTTAAAATATTTAAATAAAAGGAAACTGAACCTTTCTTTCCACTTTTGATAAACCAGTGACTCCTCCTTGCATGCACTCTTAGATTTCCCGTGTTTCTGAATTGACCACACGCTGGTAGTTATTGTTGCCAGTTGCCGAATTTTCATCTGACTTGGCAGACTGGTTCGGTCGTTGTTTCCTCGGGTAGTTAATAACTCATGAGGCATTATTACGGTTCTGGGTGGTAAGGCTGCTGCAAGCATAAAGTGAATTTTAGAAGGCGTGGGCATTGACCAACCCTTATCTAGTTTTAATGGGTAAATCCAATGCGGCTGCATGGTATGGAGATGATGTCTTTATTTATTGTCATTTAAAATGTTGTTAACTTTAAAGATTGTCATTTTACTATTGTTATATTTATACATTGTCCTTCTGAATATTGCTATTTTTAACATGGTTCCTTTAAATATTGTTGTATTTACATATTGTCAATTTTAAATATGATGTCATGTGGCTATTTTTAAATATGTGGTTATATTCAAATATGAGGATAAATTGTATTTATTGACAATGAGTTTGGCCTTTTTAAATTTTGTCATGGAAAAATATATATCGCTAACTTATATATTGTCCTTTTAAAGTTGATACCCTTGATTGTGACATTTATAAATATTGTCATTTTTATATATTGACAGTTTTAACCATAATGTTACATTGTTATTTTTATTATGATGTTAATTATAAATATGAGTTTATCTTTATATATTGACCATAGAGTAAGGGTCTCGTCATTTTAGTGGAATTGTTACGACCATTTTACTGTTGTGAATAATGTAAATTGACACGGTAATCAAATGTTGGTGACTGTAATTTATATGGTTAAGGTGATAAGGTAACACTATAGTTCACATTGTTTCTGAATATGTAAGGGTGTTCTTTTGCAACATAGTGTAGAGTGTAGTATGTTAGATAACTTACAAGAAGGAATGACGTTGTTCTTATTGCATTATTAATGAAATTTATGATCATAAAAGACATCGAATTGTGAGCTCCTCATGTTTATTGAATGTTTCTATCTTGTAAGGTCATTGTAAATCTTATGGTCATAGCATATAAGAGGGATTGTAATTGTAAATCACGGCCCGGATATGTGATATAAATGTAAGGTGTTCCATATTTCATGGAAGTGTTATTGTAACTTTTATTGTTATTAATAAACATTTACGGTGTAATAACCTTGATTTAAGTACAATAGATTTTTGGAGTCTGTAATGAGGGTGTTGTTCCTTGTAGATAAAGTTGTACGTGGTTGATAAACCTTCCGTGTGTTGGGACTGTTTTGTCGGGTGGGATGTAGACACCCCTAGGTAGCCTTAGGAGATTTGTCTGTGTGTGATTATTTCGTGTAAGGAATCCAGTGCCGTATCAAGAGTCTCGGGCGCTTTAAAGGCAGGGTTTCCACTCTTGCGACACACCTGAGGGGATTACTAGTTTCTGCCTGAGAAGTCGGCCAAGAGCCTATCTGACCTTCTCTCTCTCCGGAGTAGAGAACTAAGATTAAATGCCCTGCTTTCCAGTGAAGAAATAGTAAGACCTACTACTATGGATTCTTCCCTCTGTGTTGTACTGTGCATAACCCAGTATGTCGTTATTGTTGCAGTACCTGTGTGTGCCTTATGTCCTTGGTCGTTATAGTTGCAGTATTTGTGTGCACCTTATGTCTTTGGTCATTCATTGCTTGCAGCTTCTTGTTGTGCGCCCTTGTCTTCTTGTGGTAATATTCGCGGTTGTGCCTTTTTGGTTTTCGGGTGGCGACGTAGAGTCAAGTGTGTCTGTTACTTCTACACGCGCACACACCTTAACACAAAAAAAAAAAAATCACCTATTAAAGAGTCGTCGTCGTAACAAGGAGGGTGTTACAATAACAAATAATTAATATGTTAGTCATGTCAGTGAGTTTCTAGGTAAATAACCTTGTCTATTCTATTTAAATAGGTCTCTCTAAAAGTAAAGAAACACCCTCCTTTGTAACTGCAAATAAGGTAGAGGAAAATTTTTCCTTGCATAATATTAAAGGGTTCCCCTCTCTTCTAGAATAGATTGATGGTAATTTTAAACTTATTATTTTTTCTCTTCATGCTTGTTGTGTGTTTCTCTCATGTTTTTTCGAGTGCACCTTGTTGTTTTCATCATGTTCTTTATATATGAGTTGCATATAAATTGGTATCTGAATAAAAATGATGGACGACTCTCAATTTTCCATTCAGGTTGTACTTAAGAAAGGAGGTCACCAAGTGGACTACAATTCAGAGATGATTTCCAAAACCAAGGTCAAGTACAATACTTACGACAAGGAATTCTATATTTTAGTTAAAGCATTGAAGCAATGGCACCGTTATATTTTTTCCAAAGAATCCATTTTTCATATAGATCATCATCCCCTAATATTTATTAATTTGCATAGTCAAATGCAGGAACAAAGTCATCTAAAGTGGGAAGCATACATTCAACATTTCCCATTATAATCAAGTACAAAAAATGGATCACTAAGAAGCTCAAGGACTTGTTAAGTACACTACCTACTTAGGTTATGCACATTTTAGATGTGAGTTTTGCAACCTATGATGCTTGGAAGGAAATGTATGCAACAAATCCATGCTTCAATGAGATTGGGGCACCATTGTAGCAACTGACATTCATCAATGAAATTCCCTTTTTGGATTACACCATCCATGATGGTTGGCTTTAAATATTGAACCAGTCGTGTGTGCCACAGTCGAAGGATCATCTTATCGTGATTAGGGAGGCCCATGCCTCTTCGTGTCAAGGTTGTTTCGGTACAACCAAGACTATTATCAACCTTTAGTGCCAATTTTATTTTCCCACTCTACCTAAACATATGGAGAAATTCATGTGTGGCTGGTCACTCATTTCCTAAAGTAATGCTTATGACCACAACCATGATATTTATCAACCTTTACTAGTACAATCCTTTCCATGGGAATTTATTTCCATGGAATTTTTTAGTGTTCTTCCTACAAATATCTATAAAAATGATATTATTTGGGTCGTAGTCTCTCATTTTTCTAAGATGATGCTCTTTCTTCCCTTCCATAAAACTACTTGTGCTACTCACAAATTCCCATGGAATTTTTTAGTGTTCTGCCTACAAATCTCTATAAAAATTATGTTATTTGGGTCATAGTCTCTCATGTTTCTAAGATGACGCTCTTTCTCCCCTTCCATAAAACTACTTGTGCTACTCACACCACCCATCTATTTTTCCAACATATTTGGACACACTTTCGACTCCAAATAACATTATTTCTAAAAGGGACTCTCTCTTCCTCAGTACTTTCTAGCACACTCTCGGATCATTGTTGGGTTTTCATCTTCATTTTTCTAGTGTACTTCACCTCCAGATCGACAAAAAAGCAAAGTTTTTCAATCATACCCTTGTCCACTCCCTTTGCAACTACTTTACAAAAGTCAAACAATGGGATTTATATATGCATATCATTCAACACATGTACAATCAAGAAACACAACATTTTATTAATTATTTAGCTAAATTCCACACTTAGGTCAAACCTTCCTTTAAAGAGTCCCAAGAATCTGCAAAATAATGCCATGATAAGAAACACATCTCTTTGTCCTTTTAGTGAGGCGACTAGGTTTGGATCCTACTCGAAAAGAAAAGATTCAAAGGCCTCCATCATAAGATGCACTCACTAAATTATGGCCCATGCATGATGTTTGAATGAATTGGCGAGAATTCATATCGTTTGGTCTTTCTAACATAGCTAGGCATACATGATGTGTTGAATTCAAATAATGTATTAACCATATATAATATAGTTACATTATATAATTATATTATATATAGTTAATAAATATATATAATATAGTTATAATATATAACTATATTATATATAGTTATTAACTATATATAATATAGTTATATATTATAACTATATTATATATAGTTATTAACTATATATAATATAATTATATTATATAACTATATTATATATAGTTAATAATTATATATAACTATAGTATACAGGAGGCATATAGCACGGGAGGCGATGTCAGGCATCGCCCTAGCCCTCGCGTGGGCAAGGGCCAGGTTCCATGGCGCCATGGGACCTGGCCCTTGCCCACGCGAGGGTTGGGGCGATGCCTGACATTTCTTTCTGTGTACTATAATTAGGCTTTTTTTGAAATGGTAGGCGTTTAAATCTGGACTTTATTCATGATCAAGTCATGCCTATAATATTTTTTTTGCTTTGAAATAGGAATATTATTTGTGGTTAAAGTACAATTTTTTTGGTGAATTTATGTTTTCTTTTACACTCTTTTTAATAATAATAAAATAAGTTTTTTATGCGAAGTGAACGTTGGGTATTTTAGTTCGGTTTCAGCATTTATTTAATCTATATCATCTTCATTTTATATAATATATAACTATATTATATATAGTTATAATTATATATAATATATAACTATTTATAAATGGGTCGGGAATATTTATAAATGAAGACCTCATTCCCGAAGACCAAGTTGAACTAAGGAAGGGAGTTCAAAAGGTAAAAGAAGCCAGGAAAGAAGGAAAATGGGCAATAATTAGAAATTGAAAAGCCATTGTTAGGGATAGAGACCAGAAGGATAATAATAAATAGGAATTCGAGACACTTGGGATCCTTTTTTGGAATTGTCGTGGCTTTCCATGGCACAAAAGTCCTATGATAAGTTGTATCCCGAGTGGTATTAATATTATCTGTCTAGCTGAAACTTGGGAGCATGAGGAATCTAAGGTCCCTAACATGGAAGGATTTATCTTGTGGTCGGCATGGAACAAAAAATCCCACCGTAGAGGGATAGGAGGCATAGCTTGTTATATTAGAAAAAACATTTCTCCTCACATTCAACTTCATAAGATTGACCCTCTTAA
>ML835598.1:15425-39911 GCA_009831015.1 Picea engelmannii | reverse complement strand
ATGGCAGCCCAAAGATTATTGTAAGTGACAGAGATCCCATCTTCACTGGACATTTTTGGACATAATTATTTTCTTGTTTGGGTACTCAATTGGCTCATAGCTCATCCTATCATCCTCAATCTGATGGACAAACCGAGATAGTGCACAAATGTCTGGAAGGCTACCTTCATTGCTCTGTCTCTGATAAACAAACACAATGGTTCAAATGGTTACCCTTGGTAGAATGGTGGTATAACACTTCCTTTCATACTGCAACAAAAATGACACCATTTATGGCACTCTATGGATACCACCCTCCTACCATCACTTCTTCTCTAAAATAAAAATCTAAGGTTCAAGCAGTGGAAGATCACATCGAGCATCAACAAGAAGTTCTCCAAATATTAAAGGACAACCTAACCATGGCACAAAATCTCATGAAACAACAAGCAGATCAACATTGTAGTGAAAGAAGTTTTGAAGTAGGAGATTGGGTGTTTTTAAGACTACAACCATACAAATAGATTTCCCTCAAGCAAGACAAGAAGGATAATAAATTATCACCAAACTACTATGGCCCTTATAAGGTGTTGCAAAATATTGGTACTGTGGCATACAAATTGGAGTTGTCTGCATCTTCACGAGTACACCCTGTTTTCCATGTTTCATGCTTAAAGAAGGTTATAGGTGACAAGATCCCAGTTCAAAATATATTGCCAGAACTTGACGAGGAAGGAAAAATAATATTGGAGCCTGAAGCCATCACTGACACAAGAATTCGCCAGCTGAGGAATAGATCCATTTCAGAGTATCTCATTAAATGGAGGAAACTACCGGCTGAAGTTTCCACTTGGGAAGATGAGTCTTTTATACAGAAGCATCCAGAGTTACTCAAGCATTGCGGACAACACTTGTCTCAAGGGGAGGGGCATGTCAATCCCTAAATAATGGCTCATTACCCCTTAATTCGGGCATATTACATTAGTAATGTTATTTTATTTATGTCGGCTTTAGTCCATTAGTTGTAATTATACCTCCTAGTATCCTATATATATCAAGGAGACATTTTCATTTGGAATCATCTTGTAGTTGTACATTTATGTGGGCATAAGGAGGTTGCCCCCTCGAAGAGGCTTATTATCTGAATTTCTCTCTTTTTCAAGGCGTTGAGTACTTATTCTGAGGTTTTTCTATGCTATATTGATATTTGGTTCTTAACAAAACACCAGGAATAGCCACAGACCGGAGAGAAGCAATTACAGAGCCCATCTTACATACCAGGAAGGGGCGAATAGGAACAGGAGAAGAACCCAAGACAAAAACCACCACAAACAAGCTGAGATGGTAAGAATGACGAAAACCCATAGTAAGAGAGGCCCCCAGGGGAAAGAACCTTCGACAAGCACCCGGAGGATTACAAGGATGGAGTAAGTGGCCAGAGAAGCCAAGGGTACCTTTCTCACGTAGGTCGATCCAAAGGGCAAAGCGATCATCAACAGGTGGGAGAGAGAAATCAACACCACGCACAAGGGCAAAGCCTGGACAGAACTAATTCAAGAAGCAGATGGGATAAGGGACCCAGGGGCTACACAGCCCAGAACAACCCTCTACCACAAAATGGTGGAGGAGGCTTGGCGAACAAAAATATTGATAGGCAAGATGAATGTCGACTGGAAAGAGACCAACAGGGAGGCTATCAGGGACCACAAGAAGGTCCTCAAAGAAATTATGAGTCGCCTCAGCAACCTGGAGGCCAGTGCAAAAAGACTAGTTGAGGACCAGAGAACCCAAAAGGAAAAAATGGAACGAATGGTAGGACAATTCCACCTTTACCTACGCTATGTCCACCACCTGGACATCACTCCAGCAGACCGGAGCGGAACACCAGCTTGTATGATAAGGACATGCACGATGGAGCAGAGGAAGGATAACAAGGCAAGAAAGGATGGCGACGCAAGACATCCCATCATCATGGACTAGCGTAGGTTCAGCCCCTGGTCAAGTTGCATTCAGTGTAGGAGCTACCCCTATTTTATTGTTATGTTTTTTATGTATATGTTATGGTTTAGTCTTTCAAACTGGTTTCCGAAGGACTGGGTCGGTTGCCCATGGTGGCGGCCCAGCCCTCCCCCTGCGATCTTAGACAGCGCAACTCCGGGATCCCTGATCTGGTTTTCTTTTTGGCAGATCAAGGGATTCCCCTTTTCTTTTTTGTATCATAACTTCTTTCAGTAATATAGGATTTCACACTCACTTACAAAAAAAAAAAAAACATTAGTATTCATAAGCTTCAACAACAGGAATGGCTCAACGTCATGGTTAAATTTTGTTCACATTGGCATACTTTTATTATTGCCAAGATAAACCAGTACCATATCCACGCATCCATAATTGTCACACTCCATGTTTATAGAATTTAATATAGGATATACTTTATCCACACATAACTCAATGGGTACAACTCTATATAGCCCAATGAGTATGGGCATTTAATATAGGATATACTTTATCTGCGTACAATTCTACATAGCCCAACGAGTATGGGCATTTAATATAGGATATACTTTATCCATGTGCAACTCTACATAGCCCAACGAGTATGGGTCGATAACGCTTGTTCTTCATGGTGCACATCTTCATTTTTCCACAGTCACATGGTTAGGCTAGTTGCAGATCAAGGTACTCTCTAGTCTACATAGCACACGGTTCAAGTACCATCATCATTTAATATTTATGCACCTAAGATTCTTGTCAAACAACACTTGGCAAATTCATTAATTGTGTAATCAATTCTATACATCGAATGGCGTGAAGCCTGTAATAAGACATCAAAGATATTAGCCAATTAAATTTCAAAAAATATGTTTTTTTATTATATAGAAAAATATATATATTATTTTCCTATGTTATACATTGGATATAGCACAAAACTATAAAGTCAAAGAGAAACTAATACACAGTCAAAGAGAAAACTTATTGCTATAGTCTCGAGCAGGAACTAATAATATAACATTAAAATAATAATAATAAATGATGTTTCCATGTTAATTTTATATTTTAAATTAAAACAATAATAAATGATGTTTCCATGTTATAATAATAATAATAATAATCTATTTTTAAGGTCGCGGCCAAGCCACCACACCAAATTGGTGTATGAGACCCCCCTTGTTTGTGGGACAAGGGACCTCCCTCCGCCCAACGATTTGACTGGTAAAGTCCACGGAGGTATACATACCCTACCCCCTCTAGATTTGAACTTGTGACTTCTTAAGAGGAAACACATGTTATTAACCATTAAATCCATAATAATGTAATTTTATATTTTTAATTATTTTAAAAAATATATTTTTATAACACAAAGATACAAGTATAAGCTAGTGTAAAGATAACATATCACGACGACATTATAAAGAACATCATGCAGTGGGAGAGCCTCTTCACGAATAGGAACATTTAAATAAATAAATGAGTTGGAATGATTTAGTTGTGGGTGTGGAAGTTTGAATTTAAACAAGTGAAATTATACAATTATGAAATTATAGGCCTTTTGATTATATAATTCAAAGCAAAAAGGTAAAAGGTAAAGCAATTATGAAATGCTAAAAAGGTAAAGCAATTATAAAATGCTAAAAAGGTAATACACAATACTTAAAGTGCCTAGTGAGAATTAACATATCAACGATTTGCTTTTCAATATTATGCCATATGGATAATATAATAGATATATCACTAATGATGTAAGGTGTTTATTAGTATAAAAAATGGTTATTAAATGGATATTTGTTGAGGCTTATTTTTCAATGTTTCTATGTAATATTGACATTACATTGGTTACAAGTCAATATTGACACAATATTGACATTACATTGGCTACAAGTAGTAGATATATTAAAAAATAAATATTTAAGTTCATTCAATATTAGTTACTAAAAGAAAATAAAATTTGAGTAATTGAAAAACAAATATTTAAGTTCATTTAATATTAGCAACTATACTTTGAGATAAAGGGAAAAGAAACATAATTTGAATCACTAAACTATCTTCAAGGACGATATGAACATATTTTTGCTTGCTAGTGTTGGAATCTATACTTAAACCCATTCAACCATTTCTATCCATCAATTTTTTTCTTAAATATATAATACAGAAACTATATTTAAGACAAAAATGTTGAGTGTACACTCCTCGAAGAATTTGTCTCAAAAAATACTTGTTAGATTAGGAAGACAAGAAGTGCTTATCCTCAATGAACAGCTGGACATTTTTGCTCTAAACCATGAAATCCACTTTTTCCAAGATGAAGTTAAAAGCACATCCCAATTTAATCATCTCACATAATCCCAACCAAATCTGAAAATTATGCTAGCAAACCTTATGAGATTAGCTCAACAAAAGTAAAGACAAAACACATATTTGCCTTTTGGTTGTTTCGATCGAGGTTTGTATCAAGAGTTGCTTGGGGTTTTCTCCCACCTTACCATAGTCGTTGTGTTTATTTTAATATTCTATGCCAATAATAGAGAATATTCCACATTGAGTGGTTCTACCACTCCATAGACTCCATAGACATGGAAATCTATGAGAGCCCTGACAAGTTGAATGGATTTTACATGAAAAACTATAATCCAACAAAAGCTCTCTATTGATTTGAAGCATATATAATTGAATCCTCATTTCCATTAAAATGGGCAGGGATATGGTTCCAAATATGACTTACTAGTCGTGAAATTCAAAGCATCGATCAATATGTAGTCCGAAAAGGCTTGTACGACTTTAAGTCTTGGATGATTTCGTCTATGGATCTGTAGGTAGCTACCAATGAAACAATGAAAGACACGACACTCAAAGTTTGTACAAGGATCCACTTGGTCGTGAAATACCAGATCTTCTTCTTGATGATGTACATTTCTACAGGAAATACATTGTCAAAGACCAAAATCCTACTGCACTCAAAATCCCCACCACATCATTGAAGAACAATAAAAGCATGGAAATGAGGGTCATTGAAATCACAAAGCATGTCATCCACACCAATCTAAAAAGGTTGGCCTTGTAGAGTCCATATTCATGGATGTGAAGATTGTAATCCTTGTGGATAAATTGACTTCTTGGCCACTTGTGGGAGCAACATTCCTCGATGAAGGAAAAAAGTGGTTGAACAAATACCTACAAGAACAATGAAAAAATATTGTATGCCCACCGATCTTAAAATTTGAATTCAATGTCGTATTCACTTAAAAGATTTGAGATATAAAATAGGTGTATTCTTACTTGATACGAGCCGACCAGGTGAACGACAACACATGCATTGGAAAACTCAATGATCCAAAAGGGATTGTAGAACCCAAAACCAATCAAAATATTACCAGTGGTGTTGTTACCAAAGGTAGTGTATTCAAAGCAACCAGATAGCATGTAGAACTGAGTTGTGACGTCGACTCCCAATATAGTTGCCTTCTTCATTGTTTTTTTCTCTTCATGAGGTGATTTTAGTGTGTGGACCATTAACCAGATTCAACAAAAAGAAAGTACCATATATCCACTGTATCAAACAGTTTCTTAGCCACAATTTATGCCATATATTCCTACAACAAGAAACTTATATGATGAAAAACAAACCTAGTAATTAAGGTTCAGTTGATGTGGTATCAAGAGGACACTTTAAAGTTCAGTTGATGTGGTATCAATAACCTTCTTATCATCATATTCAGTTAAGAAATAAAAATAAAATGGATTTGTTCTTAAAAACAAGGACGTGGCCAATAGAAGTCGAAATAGATATCCATAATATTGGGTTATAGAGATCTTGTCATTAACGAATGAATATAATGATTGACTCGATGCATTTCAAAAGCATCTAGCTATGTCAATGTTATAGTAAAATCAACTACTTGTATTCCTCATATAATCAGAAGACATATAAGTTGAGAAATGAAACTAATATGTTGGCCAACACATGTAACACACTTAAGGAAATACTTCCAAGCTAACAAAGAAACCAACACCTAAATTTCTTATATGCCAAAGCCCATTGTCTCATTAAAAAAGTTTCATTTACCTATAAAAAACAATTAAGTTGGATAAAAAGAATATGCCTACTATTAAAATTAGTGAGAAAATATAAAAAATATACCAAGTATTAATGTAACTACCTTAACATGAAATTGATAGTAAATTGATAATTTTGAGAAAGAGAAACAAATAGATCCACTTAGCACAACGCACAATATTTAGATGAATATTAGTGTTGTCATTGTTATTGGGGCCTCGAAGATAGGGGGATCAAGAATTCAAAACAAAGGGTATAAACCTCTTATAAAGATTGCATAAGAAGTGGGATTTCAAAAGTTAAGTGTATAAAACACAGAGCTTCATTTTTTCCTTTGGTTTTTCTTAGAAAAGAAAAACCTCGGATCTGTTAACATTGAAAATATAAACAAAATACCCCTACAAATCTAGAGAGAGTTCTCTTTTTTATGAAAAAAAAAGGTAAACACCAACGTTTTCTTATCTGTGAGCACTAAGCATTGCTTTATTTTAGAGAAAGCATAGAAAGGAGTATTTATCTTTGCCAGTGATCATTTGGAGATATTGACCATGAATGACGTGACATTAAAGAGGGATCCAGATACGTGTCTCGCCCTCTTGCCTCCCTTTTTCTTTCTCTACTTGAGCCTTTGGCTTTATCTTTATGCCTCCTTTTGTCATGGTCCTCATTGCTTCTTTTTTCATACTCCATGTCATGGTCCTCATTGCTTCTTTTTTCATACTCCATTGAAAATGTTTAGCAATTGTATAACACTTCAGATGCCTGCTGCCACCAACATCATTAGAAATTGAATAACACCTGAGATGCCTTCTTCCATCAACGTCATTTTCCAATTTGCAGGATTTTTAAAAATTAAGTAAAAGGAAAATATTTAATAGCATGGTTTATGAAATTTGTCATCGAACGGGGTGAGGACCGAGGCAATCAAAGACGTTAAACATTAGTATGCACACATAGGAAAATATTTAATAACATGTTTTATGCAATCCACCAGTCAAACATGGTGAGGACCGAAGAAATCAAAGAATTAATTCACTCGTCACGCAGGTGCAGGTGAGAGTGAGTTATGCCATTGATTAGTTGTTCTACAAAATGGTTTTTTTCACTGGAATGTGATGATATAAATTTATACAAATCACTATTTTTTGTTGTTCAGAATTCATTTCTAAATGCAGAAATGGATTCAGTATGCTAAAAAACTTCTGGGGCACTCGAATTCTACAAAAATAATCACTTAAATATAAGATTCCAACAATTTCTAACCGAATTTCAGGTAAATATCCCCCGAAAAAATCTTCATTTGGTATAATCTTTAGCCTACGACTATCCAAATAGACATTGCCATTGAACATTAGTATACACACAAAAGAGTGTAATTTTTAATATTATTATTATTATTATTATTATGTCGCATGTAGATAGAAAAAATTAGTCAAATCGAATATTTCTACCCATCAAAAATAAAAATAAAAATAACCAAATTGAAAATTTTAAAAATATTTTTTTATTTTTCAAAAATTAAATTTAATATAAAAAATTTAGTAAACATTATAAAAACTTTACTCATTCAAAATTTGTTTTTGCCTAAAGCCAAAATTATTTGACTAATAATTGATTGCTATATACCTTTTTTCCAGAAAGAAAATTAACACAATTATATTATAGAATATAATTTTTTACATTCGCTTCACCAGTCGCTATATGAAATAGCCCAATAATGATCAGCGATACTCCCAAAGATATTGTCCAAATGTCAGGAGATATAACATTCTCCAGAACTGACAAAAAAAGGAATTGTTCAAACCAAGACTCATAAAGAGTAATTACATCCAAAACTAATCCAAAAGGGTAAAGAACCAAAAATATACAGAGACTCAGAGAAATCATCAAAAAAGAGGATCAGGTAGAAACCTCCATCGGTAAATATGGTTGGTATTTGAAGAAATCTCTCTTCCATCAATCCAATTATGGATCACCAGGTTTCCTTCAGGTTCAGAAAGTGCTTTTTTAGATTGATCATATGCTGCTATGTTGAACTCACGAAGTATATCATAGAAAATTATATCATTGAACTTTTCCTTTAATATAGTGATTCTCCTTTTCCAACCTTCCAAAGCACAAACACTAAGGTTTCCGTTTTTACTTAACCAGTTGATAATAACCAAGGAATCACCAAAAACCTGAAGCTTTTCAATGTCATGTAGCGTTGCCCAAGCTCCCATTAACTTCACCTTTGTATTTGTACCCTGACCACAGTTCATATACCACTTATATGTCAATGATGCTGAGAATTTTATTATCCCACCCGCTCCACAACATCTGCCATCCCCCTGGGCCGCTCCATCAAAAAAGGCTACAAGATAATCAATAGTATCGAAGCTCATGCATGTAACAGCATGGATTTTTTTATGCTTTGTATCCGACTTCTGATAGTTGCTTAGAGTTTTAATAGCAACGGTTGTGACAAATGGCACCTTTTCCTCGAAAATGGCCTCATTCCTGACAATCCATATGTTCCAACAAGCTATAGGCGCCAGGCTCGAGTTACTTGAATTTGCCTCTGTCCAAATAGAAATACACTCACTTAGATTATTGCCACTCCAGTAATGAAACCCTTTTGTATGTCGTTTTAAAGTTTCCCAAACTGCCCTTATAAATGAACAGATTATGAATAGATGATTAACATCCTCCATCTCCTTTTTACACAAAATACACCTTCCCGGCCCGCTCCAACCCCTATGAAGTAGATTATCCCAGGTCACTATTTTAACATTAACAGCCAACCAAAGAAAAAGTTTGATCTTTAGTGGAATATCCCACTTCCACAATCGAATCTTCCAGCCAGTGATCAAAGGGAGGTTCTGAGTTGATTGAATAGCCTCATATATATATTTTACCGAAATAACACCTGATGAGTCCCCCCCTATCCAGAACAATTCATCTTCATCTCCTGTGAGTATCACTCCAGCTACCTGTACTTCTTGACAGAATTGACTCCATTCAATGGATAGTTCCCCTGATAATCCCAACTCACTACTATCTTTCCAACTGGATAAAGAGGAGTTTTTTCCCTCATGATACCAAACTTGTGCTAATAAGGAGAAGTTTTTTTGATTAAGTGCTTCTATAAGGTTTGAGGAAAGATAAGAGGCGAGCCCAAGACCCAGGATGTTGTCCCTACCCAACGACACTTCAAGTCCCGATCCGAGCTTCCAACCAATCCAATTGGTGATAAGGTGCACCAATTTCATAAGACTGGACCAGATCTTGGATGCTGAGTGATAGTGAAAAGTTGTCGACCTCAACCAATTGCTCAAAGAATTGTGGGGGAAATATTTACCTTTTAACACTTTGTGCCAAATACCTAGTTTTGAAATAACTCTCTATAAAGTCAATGCCGCCAAAGCCTGCCAAAGGAAAAAATATTATGTAAGCCCCAGCCACCCCGTTTTTTTGGTCGGGCCAATAGCTCCCACCTGCAAAGATGATAACTTTTTTTTTCTCTATTCCCACTCCACAAAAAGTTATAGAGAATGCTTCTTAATTTATGAAGAATAGAAGTAGGAATCGCTGCCAGAGAAAGCCAGTAGATAGGCCAACTTTCCAAAACCGATTTGCACAATATATACCTCCCCCCCAATGAAATCCATCTATAACTCCATTGCTGAATTTTCTTCTCAACTTTTGTTAGAAGCCATCTCCAATCGATGGCTTTTTGAACCCCTCAATTCAAATAATATCCTAAGTACTTGAATCCGACCAACAAATCCAAAAAGTTGTAAGGCAGAGTAACTTTGAAATCTGATTATTTTGATTCTTCCAGCCCCAAGAAATGTACAGTCAATTTTGTCAAATTAACCTTTAATCCCGAGACTGAACAGAATAATTGTACAATTCTCTCAATTTCCTTCCATTCCATGATTGATGCTTTTGTCAGAAGCAGAATATCATCGATAAATAAAATGTGTAGAATTTTTGTGAATCTGGCAACTTTGATACCACTTAAAATTCCTTGTCTCTAGCTATTTTTTAATAGCAGGCTCAAGCTTTCCATAACCAGTATAAATAACAAAGGTGAGAGTGGGCATCCCTGTCACAAACCACGACCACTTTTAAAAAAATCAGTTTCCTCACCATTAACTAGTACTGCAAATGAAGTCGAGTCTACACAGGCCATGATTCAATTAGTCATAAGAGTACCAAAACCAACTTGTATAAGTACCATTCTGAGATAATCCCAATTGATGCAATCGTAAGCCTTTTGTAAATCCATCTTTAATAAGAGTGTTTTTTGCTTATTTTCCTTGATACTATGAATACACTCATGTGCAGTACCAATAGCATCTTGTATCTGTCGCCCTCCCAGGAATCCCAGTTGTTCCTCTGATAGAAATTTTGATAAAATCGGTTTGATTATGTTTGCTATCACCTTTGAAATCACCTTATATACCAGATTACACAAACATATAGGCATGTAGTCCCTAAACTGTTGCGGCTTATTTGTTTTTGGAATCAGTTTTATAAATGTGGAGTTGATAATACCTGAAATGCGACCAGATATACAGGTCTCTTCCACCAATGCCAAAAGATCCTCGCCCATAATCTCAAATAAATGTAGATATAGCTCTACCGTCCATCCATCGAGCCCGGGGCTCTTTTCTTTTTTGAACGGCTTTAGGATAGTTTCCAGTTCTACCAAAGTGACAGGCTTATATAAATCTTCAGCTTCCCGTCTCTCAACCATTTTTGGATAGTTTTTTACCACTCGGATTTGATCTTCCGTTACAACTTCTAGTGGAGACATGAAGAAAGTCTTGAAGTATTTCAATTATTCAACCACTATATCTTTCTAATTATTAAGAAGAGTCCCTGCACTATCAGCTATTTCCCAAATAAATTTACTATTTCTCCTTTGTGTGGCAAATTGATGGAAAAAATTGTTATTCTGGTCTCCACTTTTAACCCATATAGCTCGGCTTTTACTCCTCCACAAGTCTTCATGTTCTTTCAATAATTTATTTCTCTCAGATTCCAGGTAGATGAGCTTTGCTTCTGCCTCCTGAGATAATCTGTCACCCTCTATCCTTTGTAAAATCAAATTTATATTGCCTTCTACAAAATTCAGTGTTGCAGAGTCCCGGGCCTTCTTCTCTTTTGCCCAACTTTTAGTAGATAACTTTAAATCTTTTAATTTCCAAATAAATCTTCTCTGACAGTTACTTTCCTGATTATATTCTTGGTCAGTCCACAATATTTTTACCAGAACATTAAAATCCTTTTCCAATAGCCATTGAGCATGAAATTTGAATGGCTATGATCTGTGCATTAAGGAATCCTCCAATTGCAAGAGGATGGGAGCATGATCTGACATGAAAGGTTATTCAACCCAAGTCCTATGCAGTTTGACCTCCAAAAGCAAGTCCTCCAAAATAAGAAACCTATCCAACTATTTGGCAATGGCTTCCAAGCCTACACGACAATTCCTCCAAGTCGGTACAATCGTATCCGACTTCATATCCAGTAGCTTATGATCTTGTAATAGCGAATTCAAAAATCCCGCTAAATTGCCCGAAGTAGCGGATCCTCCCCATATTTCTCTGGATGATAAAGTAAAATTTATATCACCTACTATCACCAAGTTTCTAAGTGAAAGCAGGCCATTGCTTGCAAACTTAGTCCAAAATTCCTTTCTCTCCGTACATGGGCCATAGACATTCAGAAGGTTGATAATCCTTTTGGTAGCTTTATTAAGACCTGACAAAAGAATCCCACCACAAGTTAGAAATGGAAAAAAATTGAAAAGCGAAGGGTCCCAAGCAACGAGCAATCCTCCAGAGGACCCCACAGAGCTAACTGTGCATGAAACCCAAGAAGGACAGAACTTTAACATGAAAGCTCGAGATTTTTGTTCATTTACCAGTGTCTCCTGCAGAAAAACTATATCAAGACATGTTAAATCCAATGAACGCCTGAACAAGGAAACCTTTAGGGTGCCACCTACCCCTCTTATATTTAGGGACATCCAAATCATTACTTCACCCTAGCAAGGGCTTTCACTGCTTTAAGTGCCCCACTTTGTGAAGTAGAAGGATCCACTACCGAAGGAGAGTTGACAGTAGCCTGCAACTTTTTTCTAGTGCTTCTCGTTTTAATGGTAGAATACTCCAATCCCAGGCCCCAAGACCAAGCATAGGCTTTGACTAGTTTCATCTCGGAGTTGCTCACTTCACCCAAATCACCACTGATACTAGAAGGATTGACCATCCTGTTCCCAAGATAAGTCGAAAGCAGAGTCGGGTCACTATTGTCCCGGAAGTATGGGATACGAGAATCAAGAACTGTTGAAAGCATAGATTCTCCCTCCTAAGATTCTTGGTACCCCGGAATCATTGTCCTATCAAACAAGGAGTTTGATGTCCCAAGAACTACCTCAACATAAGTAGGAGAAATAGAGTGTGTAAATTGTAATACCCTCCACAGGAACCGGATAAGTTAAAGAGTCGACCGGTAGGGTAGACTGGTCAATAGAAAAAGAAGGTGGGCTATGAGTGGTGTTCGGAAAAACTTGTCCATCATTTACCGGGAAAGTCGAGGTAGGGGAACCCAAATATTTTTGAACGCGTAACCCCCTGTCACCCCCTGAGTCCACTAAATCTGCAGGTTGAGAAGCAACATCAAAACTGGAGGAATCTAACAAAACTTTTTCCATTAAGGTTAAAGAATTATAAAGTGTCGGACGAAACAGTGATAACTTACAGGAAAGAGTATCAAGTCACTCAGGTGATGAGGAATACTCCTTTTGTGAGTAATCAAATTCTTGCCCAAAAGAGTTAACCTCTTCATCATTTTCTCTCCAGTCCCTGTGTAGAGCAGTATTCTCCGATATTTCTTCTTCCACCCGGCCCTTACAAGTCTTCCTCAGGTGGCCCGTTTCATGGCAATAGCTGCAGCGAAAAGGTATTCCGAGATAATCCAACTTCTACACAATTCTCCACCCCCTCCAATCTATCTCCATAATCTCTGGTAATCCTTCATGGATGTTTATCTCAACAAGGATCTTTCCCATTTTTCTAGAAGGAGCCTTCATAATAGAGTCATCTAAGGAGACAAAAGAACCGAGAGAGTTACCTATTGCCTCCATGGTTGACACCGTCCACAGGTGCAGGGGTAGTCTGGGGAGAAGAACCCACAGATGGCGCTTTTCAAAATATTCAATCTCCAGATTAAAAGCCAACCTCCATCTCTTAATCATCAAATTGTTCCTACCCACCACCCATCTCTTAGCCAATAACCTCGCAGAGTCTTCAAGAGTTTTACAAATGAAACCATACCATCCCTTAGTCAAGTACCTGATCTATGGTGAGTAACCTAGCTCCTTCCTCCAGAAATCGTCCACCCACTCCGGGATAGAAACATCACAAAGGTATTTATACGACAGCCTACCAACAAGACCACAAAGAGCCAAAGAGAAGGTCTCGACCAGACCAATGTCTGAGCCCAGTACCATCTTATGAACCCCTTTATTCGGTTTCCACAGCCTACGACAGTACTCCTGCCTCTCAGATAATTTACCAGAGGAGCTTAACTGCCTTTTACTGAGCAGATCAGTATCCTTTGTTCCTCCTTTCTAATAACCAGAAGTTGGTGAAATCGTAGGCTGAAAACATGAGGTCATATGTGCACAGGTGGGAAAAGAGAAGGTATGCTCTGAACTAAGTGCAGAGGGAGAAACAGAAGATCGTTGCACAAATTTTGATGGTTTATTTAATGGAAAATAACTCTTAACCACCGAATCCACATGGTCGAAAAGACCGACGTCCTTCCCAGCTTCTTCATCTGCCACATCCATTAGGTTGTTGACATTCTCTTTGACAAGTGGAGGAAGTCTAGTAGTCATACTTACCACCTGGACTCCACCACTATCAGATCCACAGTATAATAAATGAAGTAGGACAAGCACCAGTGCAATCCGAAAAACAAGGGAGAAAAGGGATAATGAGCCACCCTATGTGCATGAAACCTAGTATTAAATACTCATAGTCACGAGAAACCGCAACTAGTTTCCCAAAGGGGGAAAACGCATTACTCTAGGAAGTCGTTTCGATGCACCAGGGCTCTGACCGGTAGAAGATTCTAGAGAATAAACTAAGGAGCTCTAAGTTACCTTTCTCTACACCAAACCAGATATAACCACCTATAAAAGGTCTGTAATACTGTGACCAAATACCGGAAAAACTACACCATAGTACCACTAATCCCAAGGACTTTCAAACCTGATATGTAAACTGCCATTCCACCATGGTCGCCCATTCCTGTAACAATGCACAGTTCAAAAAATATTTTCCCGCCACTCCATTCTCGGATCCGACTCCATTCTCGGCTCTCCCCAAAAAATCGATTGCTATATACCTACTCGAGGCAGGTATGATCAAGTAAATAATGAATAAAATGTATATAAGTAAATTTCAGCATAACAACAATCTTTGTATTGTTGTGTAGAAGTTTGGTGCATTTTTTTTTAAAACAAAGTGTAAGATAGAAAACAAAATAACTAATGTATATTTTTATTAAAATTAGTGGTACTAACTATGATTGTACAATTGTATGCATAATCACAATAAGAATCATCATGTCCTTTCAATCAACCTATCAAAGATAATAATGGCAATGAAGATTTACAATTTAAAGTATATTCTTATAATCTTATATTTTGGTCCTCGACCTATCTATCTAAAGGACTAATAATAAAAAATGAGCTCGCCACTCAGTGACATGTAGGGTCATGAGTTTAAGTAGGAAAGATTTGGACTTAGAATTCGTTAGCTACATCTTTACGATATGCTTTATCGATCTTAATATTATGGTATGTGTTAGTTTTTCTTTCTCAATTTTTAGTACTCTAGAAGTATAACTAGCTTTTTGTTAAGAAATTATAATGGTCTCTTTCATTTTGTGACGTTCGCAAATGACTCTGTCTCTTACACAATACACTAGTTGAAATGATAATGTTGGAGTTTGGTGTGATTTAGTTACCTATGGTCTATCTCTTGCTTGAGTATATTTATATTGGTGTCTAATGGGTTTTTAACTTAATTTGGGACACTAAACTACTTACTAAAGTATGGTTTTTCCTTATCCCTACTTTTAATCATAAGAACTTTTAATCATATCACTTTAGGATGAAATTTCCTTCTTATGATTAATTGATTTTCTTTGAGCCATATATGGTAGAGTGACACCACTTATTCCTTATGTTAATATTTCTTTAAAACTTAATGTACAATTAATGGGTATTTTCATAACTTTCAACCTTAACCTTATATTGGGAGTAAGTGGAGATGGGTCATTATTTTCCTACTATAGGATTGTTCATTGGAGTTGTCTTTGCTTACATATAGTCCTTATATTAATCTACACAATCCCTTGCTTTCAATAAAATTCTTTATCTTTTCACTTTATGTTTATTGTACCTTTTTAATTGATGTGAAATGGAAATTTAATCAATTTTGTTAAATAATGTTAACATTAAAATATCATTGTGGAACCAAAATGCTTTTGTGTTAGAAATTTCCTCTCAAATAAAGAGGTCATACCAACCAAACCATACATAGTTCCAAACTATGTGTTCTTTAGAACAATTGACTAATCATAAAGAAGTTATATACTTACCCTTCTATAATACCTCATTGACATCTCTCAATA
The DNA here is from genome assembly GCA_009831015.1 of Picea engelmannii. NCBI lineage: Eukaryota > Viridiplantae > Streptophyta > Pinopsida > Pinales > Pinaceae > Picea > Picea engelmannii. Next base: position 24,178 of record ML835598.1, on the reverse strand, counting down.
ACAACTTTGATAGTGACTTTGAGCTCTTTTCCATTCCTTAAAAATTAAATCAAATCAAATGAAAATCAATTTGACCTTATTGAAACTAAAACAAATCGCCTAGAATAATCTCCTTTTCTAATTTCAATTATTATCCAAAATCATAACATGTTATTCCTATGATTCCGACTCCATCCAAGCACAACAAAAGTAAGACCATCGTTCCTAAAAGTTAATAGATTTTTTCAATATAATATTATATATATGGTATTTAACCATTATCTTCTTATCAATATTTTGAAAATTTACAAACCCTAGTTCACACAACTAACTCTAACATTCGAAATTTCTAAGTATATGAAACTACACTCTTCATCTACACATTCAAGTATGGAGCCTAATGGACCTTTAATATGGTATGGTGGGCCTTTGATATGGTTTGGTGATGGATTAGAACAACAAATTGTAAGATAGGTTTATACTTCCCAACCATTTTAACAATATATTTATTGGTGTCGCCATCTCTTTCACCTTTCTAGTATTTTGGCAACCTATAACAACATCATCATTAAAAATATTTTATATCTTAAAACAACTATAACATTACAATCATTGGACATATGTTCTATCTTACCACAATTATGGGCCAATTTTTATCATCTATTTTTATGTGAAGCATGGCATTTTTATATACCTAATTTGCCTATTAGGTATACATTAATATAAAGATCATAAACTTAAATGGATATCTCTTTATGTTTAATGGGATGACCATATCATATAATTGGTATTTTATATAACCCTTTATATAAAAAGAAAAAAGTGTTATAAAGGTATTGTATATTATATCATTATTATAATGCAGGGTTGCAGTGTTATTTTTTTTGTGTTTGTGTGGTAGGAAAATTACATTTGGGATATATGACATTTTTTTTTTGGCATCCTCTCATATTTTTTAAGGTTGTTTTGTATCCTAGTTTGAGTCATGTTTATCATGTTTTTTTTTTCTTTCTTATATATCTTTCAATATCATAATTTGTGTCTACAACGTTCTCAATTTAATTGTGTTTGGATATATTTTTTATAAAATTTTAGTTTGTATTTTTATTTATATTTCATATTGATCTTTTTGTCGAGATATTTCCACTAACATATTGTATGCACAAAATTAAGTCCATGTGTAGGATTTATGGTCCAAGAAGTTAACTATATCTTTTCCAACTTGACTCACCTAACTCTTGGCATTCTAGCTTCTAGTTTCCTAACCAACTTTTTGTCTTTACTTGTATACTACAATTTATCACAAGCAGAGGCTTCAAAGTATTGTCATGATTGGGGCTTAGCAGGTAAATGACAATAGTTTCATACATATCTTCTTAGAGATTTCTACCACTATGTATGAACATTATTTATGGTGCATTGGTTATGGCGCATCACTTATGGGTGTCACTTAAGTGCATCACTTTATATGGTGCATTGGTTAAGTGCATGAGTGGGATGTTTATATATGTTGTTTGTGTACATGTATTAGTGCATAAGCTCATCATTAAAGTGTGTCACCAAATGTGCATCACTTATTCATATCATGTGTATTCGCTTATGTGTTGCTAGTTATGGTACACTACCTATGTGTGTTGGTTAAGATGGTGCATCATCACTTATGTGTGTCACTTGAGTGCATCACTTAAGTGTGCCATTTATGATGCATTAATTATGTGTGTCAATTTTGTGCATCTACTATGGAGTATATCTTATGTGTCATTGGTCATGGTGCAACACTTATGTATTACTAGTTATGATGCATCCCTTATGTGTGTTGCTTAATATGGACTAATGTAAATGTGTCACTTGACTGCATCACTTAAGGGTCTCAACACTTAAGTTCATTGCTTATGTGTGTCACTTATGGAGCATCAATTATACATTTTTTCCCAAGTTACAAAGCCCGAGGAAAACCCTCAATTGCTTTCCCTCATTTCGAGGATGGTACCTGGGGTAAACCCTAGAATATTCAAGGCACACGGCCAATCAATAATGAGGCTTAAATTCATTACAATAATACTCATTAAGAGCTCAACATGTCACTTGTGGGAATTGATCCTTGATGGAATGATAACAATCATTCCTCCCAGCCACCTGAGCTAAACCAATTGACAGATTATACATGTCACTTAATTGCATCACCTATGGCACATCTCTTAAGTGCATCACTTACCATGGTGCATCTCTCAAGTGCACCAGTTATGTTGCATGAGTGGGTTGCTTGTGTGCACATTACTTATGGTGTGTTACTTATGTGTGTCACTTAAATACATCACTTATGTGGGTCACGTATGTGTTTGGACCTTTTGAAAATCATTAAGAAAGTGCATTCATCTTTTCACATTGTATAATTTATCAATATATTTTCAATAAGCTATTGTGTGCCTTAATCAAAGTTTAGAGTCTAAAGTTTTGGTCTCGAAAAGTTGATATGTCATTCTAACTCTTTAATTTACATTATAACAGAAATATCAATACCCTACCACTTATGAATTAGAGTACTAAGATAATTGTTAAGTCATTAGGTTAGCAAGTAATAGGTCAAGAGTTCAAATCCCACATTGAAAATGGGAAACATGACACTACAAATAGGATGCATGACATTAAAATGGGACAAAACATTTTTTTCTATCTCAACTTGCATCTTAATTTGCATCCCAAGAAATCCAAATTGAGACATAAAGGTTAATTAGAACTACAAAAGAAACATAAAACACTAGGATTAGTTGGGATGCAAATTGGAATGTAAAGACACAAGACATGATATGACTTGAGTGACAAAGAAGCAAAATGTGATGATACAATATGACACCAATATGACACAAGAACACAACTCAAGACATGATATGACTTGTGTCACAAGGTAGCAAAATGTGACGATGTAATGTGTGACACCAATATAATACAAGAACACAACTCAAGACACAAATTGAAATGCAAGAACAACTCAAGACACAAATTAAAATGGAAAGACATAATTATGGAACCATTTGAAATACAAATAGATGCAAGGAAGCATTAATATTCTCATTTGATAAGTTATCATTAATATTCTTGTAATATTCTCATTTGCTTATGCTTAGGCAACCACTTTATAATGTCCCACCACATGGTAAACGTCGTGTAAGGTAGTGATGAGGGAGACCCCACCAAGTTTTCAAAAGGTCGAAAAGCGAGATTCGATGGTGGTGATCGGAGAGACCCCACCAAGTTCTAAGAAGGTTGAAAAGCGAGATGCTAAGATATGGTGATGAAGTTTCCAAACCATCATGAAGCTTTCAACCAATAGTGTGTTTCCAGAATCAGTGGAACCAAAGTCAAAAGCACAATTGTCCCCAACAATGATTAACCCTTCTTTGAGAGATAAATATAAATTTAATTATTTATAAATATTTTATGAAGTTGCTCACGAAAAAGATTGCTTAAATAGTTTAAAGATGTTTTATAAATTTTGAAAACCCATGGTGTGTTCTTACCATGCTATGTTAAAAATTCAAGGCCCAATGCCTAAAAAATAATATTAAAATCAGATTTAATAATTCAATTTTAACAATACTAATGTAGTTTTTTCTCCATTGAAATTAAAAGTTATCTTCATACGAGATAGATAGAAGTATAAATAAATGGAAGGATAATTTATCAATATATTATTATATTATTGAAAATAATTATTAGATGTCTAGGTAATATGATGGATTTGAAAGAGGTTGTGAATAAAATTATAATGTATTAAAATTAATTATCATTTATATATTTATATATAAGATATAAATAAGAATTTTATTTTTTTTTAAGAAAAATTTTATGGAAAATTTTTTGAATATATCTTTGTGATTCATTAATAATAAATGGGGTAAATCGCCAATCCTAATTATAGAGCTTAGTTGTTGGGTATGTATTATATTCTTTACACAATTAGCTTTAGTGTCTTTTATGTTGCACAGGGGTTCGGGGGTAGCGCCTTCGAGAAAAAAAAATTGCCTCGGGAAATGTGTCGCATTTTTGCCTCATTTTTCATGTCATCTCGATTTTTGTGTCCATTATTGGGCGGTTTTTCAGCACATGGCTTTTGTCAATGGTTTTCTATTTCTGTTTAAGGAATTAGGGTTGTTGACTAACCCATGTCATTGAGTTAGGGTTTTGGATGCTGATGGCTCCTATATGTATATTGTATTGTAAACAATGTATCACTATGAATGAATATAGAATATGTTGGTTTTCTCGGTATGGGTTTCTAGGGGAAAAAACTCTTTGTAATGTGTGTATTTGCCATTGTATATTTTTTGTTCTTTTATTGAAAATCTATTTGCAGTAAAATATTGTACAAGGTTAAAATCTACATTTGGTATCAGAGCATTGTTGGCTTCGGGGGGACGCCTTTGTAGTGAAGGGTTTGGCTCGAGATTATGATAAGCCTTGTTACAGTGGGAGATCTATGGTATTGATTTTTCAGGTGAAAAGAAATGGCGAGCAGTTCGAAAATGGAGATCGAGAAGTTTAATGGGCAAAGTTTTGAGTTGTGGAAGCTCAAGATGGAAGATTTGTTGGTGGACAAAGATTAGTGGATCGCGGTGGATCCAGGTACTGCACCTGCAGGAACTTTAGCAGATGACTGGAAACAATTGGATCGGAAGGCGAAGAGCACAATCCGACTGTGTCTCTTAGATTCAGTATTATTGAATGTGTCATAGGAAGCTACCTGAGAAAGATGTTGTATAACCTAAGGATGAGAGATGGAGACTTGGTGGCAGATCATTTGAACACCTTCAATATTGTGGTAAGTTAGTTAGTATCTGTTGAGATTAAAATTTCATATGAAGATAAGTGTATCAGTTTATTGTGCTTTTTACCAGACTCGTGGGATAGTTTGGTTGTGGCCATAGGTAGTAATACATCTGCCTTGAAGTTTGATGAAGTGGTCTCATCCTTGTTGTCGGAGGAGATGAGACGGAAGAACATGCAAGCACAGAGCACAAAAGCATTATTTGCAAGAGGACGCTCCTAGGAAATAAATAGATCTAAGTCCTCAAGTGGGAGATCTAAGTCTAAGGATAGATCTAAATCTCCTGAAAAGCTTGTAAAGGTATGCTGGAGATCTAGAAAAGAAGTGCACTACAAGAAGCAGTGTAGATCCAAAGTTGAGAAAAAGAAGGGATCTGAAGAATCTCCTTCTACAAAAGAAAAGACCTCCAAGGAAGAAGGAGGGGATGTGTACTTGGCTTCTTCAAGCACACATGCAGATCATGAGGCATGGTTGGTTGACTCGAGTGCATCCTTTTATATGACTCCCCACAAGGAGTGGTTTTGTGAATATGGAAGGTATGATAGAGGTAATGTTTTAGGTGATGACTCGACAACTAGAATCATAGGTCGAGGAAAAGTCAAGTTGAGGCTCATAGATGGAAGGATTAGAACACTACATGGTGTTATGCACATCCCAGGATTGGCCAGAAATTTGATTTTTGTAAGCAAAATGGACGATGTAGAGGTAAAAACAATATTTGAAAAGGAAACCTTCAGGATGGTTCAAGGAGGAATGGTGTTGTTGAAGTGAGTTTGGTTTGGAGTTCTGTATAAGCTGCAAGGAAGCACTACTAGTGATGGGTGTAATAGTTCCATTGTTCCTGATATTGGAGTTGAAGAAGAAAGAAATCCTATAGTTTCTGGAGAAAAGGTTATGTTGTGGCATCAAAGACTAGGGCATATCGAAGAGAAGGGTCTTCGACTACTACATGGTAAAGGTATGGTTGAATGTATGTCTAACTACTCTCTAGATTTTGATTTTTTTGAACATTGTGTATATGGGAAGCAGAATCGGGTAAGATTCCCCTCTAGTGCAACAAGGGCAGAGGAATTTTACAACTAGTTCACAGTGATGTGTTTGGACCTATGTCGGTTCCATCATTGGGAAAATATTGTACTATGTCTCATTTATAGATGACTTCTCAATGAATACTTGGATATGTTTCCTCAGGAAGAAATCTGAAGTCTTTGACAGGTTTAAAGAGTTTAAGGCTCTTGTTGAGAATCAAACAGAGAAAAGAATTAAGGTGTTGAGGACAGATAATCGCGGAGATTTATGCGAGAATGAATTTGAAGAATTCTCTAAGAAGTGTGGTATAGAAAGGCAAAAGACTACTCCATATACACCTCAGCAAAATGGAGTTGCAGAAAGGATGAACATGATATTGATGGAAAAATCAAGGTGCATGCTCAGTGATGCCAGGTTAGGGAAAGAATATTGGGCAGAGGCAGTGGGTATTGCATGTTTCCTGGTCAACAGATCACCCTCATCAACGTTGTATGACAAGACTCCACAAGAGGTATGGATTGGTAGGAAACCTTGTCTCACACAACTCAAGGTATTTGGCTATGAGGCATATGTTCATGTTCCAAAGGAAAACATGAGTAACCTAGATAAGAAGGTTGAAAAGTGTATCTTTATTGGGTATAAAGATGGTCTCAAATGTTATAAGATTTGAAACCCAGAAACTAAGAAGGTTGTGTTTAGTTGAGATGTGGTATTTAGAGAAAAGAAGCAAGTTGTTAAACAGGAAGTCCTACCAAGTAAGGAAGAACCAAAGAAAATAGAGTTTGATTTAATGAATGATGAATCAGACTCTACAGAAGAACATGAATCAGAAGAAGAAGATCTTCATACTCTAGTATTGAGGAGATCGGTTCAATAAAGAAGGCTACCAGAAAGGTATACTCCATCTAATTTCCGTTCAAATTTTTCTTTGTCTATTACTGATGATGATCCTAGAACTGTGAGGGAGGCAGTAGATTCAGAGGATGGAAAGCTCTGGCAAAAGGCCATGGATGAAGAAATAACGTCCTTGGATAAGAATGAGGCTTGGGATCTAGTGGACTTGTCGACTGGAAGAAATCCCATTGGCAGAAAATGGCTATTTAAAAAGAAGCTAAATGCAGAAGGTAAAGTGGATAAATACAAATCCCAGTTAGTAGAAAAGGGTTATTCCCAGGTTGAGGGAATTGATTTTGGTGAGATTTTTTCTTCTGATGCCAAGTTAACTTTTATAAGATTTATGTTATATATTGTTGTTGCATTTGATTTTGAAGTAGAGCAGATGGATGTGAAGACAACACTCCTACATGGGGATCTAGAAGAAGAAATCTATATGAAGCAACCATAAGGCTTTGTTGTGAAGGGAAAGAAGGAGTTGGTATGCAAGCTGAAAAAAGTCACTATATGGTTTAAAACAATCACCAAGGATGTGGTATCAAAAATTTGATACTTATATGCTGGAACTTGGCTTCACAAGAAGCAAAGAGGATCATTGTCTGTATTTTAAATTAATTGGTGATCATTTGATTTATTTTGTCTTGTATGTGATGACATGTTGCTGATAATGTTAGAAAAACAGGACCGCGAAGCAATAAAATAAAACAAATGCGGAAACAAAACACAAAAGATACACAATACAAGAGAGACACAGTTTTATGTGGTTCACCCAGTGTGGGCTACGTCCACCAGAGAAATTGCCAGGTCCTTCATTTATTATTATTTAGCAAATGAACGGATACAACCTACAGCAAAACCCGTTGTAACTTCCTCTTCTTTCTCTCACAGTCTCCTCTCTCATAATACAATACTCGCCATCATACATAGCCACAATACATTTCCCTCATAAAAGAGGCTTGCCTTCTAGAGGAAAAAAACCTAACATAATTTCTACCGTTAGATCTGCAACCTGATAATGAACGGTCCATATTTACAATGAAATTACAATATACTTTTACAAGGCAATTTTTCCTTTAGGGGCTTCGCCCCCCAGACCCCACAGAGGGGGTACCCCCCCTCTGCACTCCCCCGCGTGGAAGAGTGTACATACTTCTGGGGTGTAAAGTCTTCATGGGGTATAAACACGACTGAAAAACACAACACCTCTGAGTCAGGAAGATAATCAGGCTCCACAACCAACAATTTCCCACTTGGAGACTGATCTCAACAACTCCACCATTGTTGTATATGCTGGACTCTGAACCTTCTTGGACCTAGCAAATTTCTCATCTTAATCTTCTTTATTGAAGACCAACTGAAACTGAACAAGAACTCAGTTTCTCTCTGGTTACTCCCTTTGTTAACATATCTGTAGGATTTTGGCTAGTGTGTATCTTTTCCAACTTCAAATGTCCATCTTCCAAGGCGGATCATATGAAGTTGTACCTCAACTGTATATGCTTAGTCTTCGAATGGAAGACTGAGTTCTTTGCAAGATGAATTGCACTCTCACTGTCACAGTACAACCTGTTATTCTATTGCTTCTTTCCCAATTTCTCCATAAACCTTTGTAACCAAATCATCTCTTTGCTAGCCTCTGTAGCAGTAATATACTCTACCTCTGTTGTTGAAAGTGCAACAACCTTTTGTAGTTTCAAAATCCAACTTAATGTTGTTCCACCTATAGTAAAAACACACCCTGTGGTGCTCCTCCTTCTGTCTTTATCACCTGCCATATCTGAATCAACATATCTCTGTAGAAAAGTGTCTGAACCTCCAAAACATAATGCATGAGTAGTAGTACCTCTCAAATACCTGAGAATCCACTTTACTGCCTCCCAATCTTCTTTACCTGGATTGTTCATATACTTGCTCACAACTCCCACTGCATGTGCAATATCTGGTCTTGTGCAAACCATTGCATACATCAAGCTGCCAACTGTTGATGAATAAGGGACCCTGGACATGTATTCTATCTCCTCCTGTG